>CANSGD010001278.1:0-168682 GCA_947645195.1 Patellifolia procumbens | reverse complement strand
CTTTTCAGCCAAAAGTAGTAGTTGAAACATAGTATTAAATAGCCAACACCAAAAATGATTTTATGAAACACATTTTTTGTTTATGAACAACCCATACGAACAACTGACCCAACCACAACTAAACAGCCATAAACTATCTGAAAGAGCTTGATCTTTTGCATATTGCAGATAACTACTACAGTACTAACTCGTCCATATATACCCCAACATCAAAACAATATATTAAAATAGAACGCACGGATATACTATTAAGAATCAGGAAAGATGCATATAAGAAATAGTAGCAAGTGACCAGATGGAACTAAATGGAGTTCCAAAAGCTTGCATAATGTCTCTCAGTGCACAAGGGTACTAATAAATGTAAGCAGCAAACCTTCTCAAAAAGACTCATAATATCTGATTTCACATCTTTTTGTGGTTGCTGCATAACTGGAGCCGTAGATGCAGGGGAATCAACAATAAGATCTTCAATTCCAGAAGCAGATTTCTTGCCATTGTCAACATCCTTCTTTGTATCAGGTTTGGGGACGTAGATGCTTGTCCAGTGCTGCTGATGTTGGAATCAGAGCAGATAACAGTATTGCCTACCAAAAAAATTAACTTTCACAACTCAAACAAAATCATAGAAGCTTAGCATAAAGGCTGATAAAGGCAATTTGCAGTACACTGGAATCCAGCCCAAGCATTATCATCGTTGTTGGCACTTTCAGAAGGACCTTCACTAGGATCATCCATGGAAAGCATGTTGAAAAGATCAGTATAAATCGACCTTGGGAGGAGAAGCAGTTGGAAGGCCTGACACACCTACTTGCCACTTTCGTTTCTTGAACAGTTGCTTCAGGTTTCTGAATTTCATGTTGGGGTTTGGGAACTGGATCAGCTATTCACAAAACAATACAAGATTTTGTGAGGGAGCAGAAAAACCATTAGATCTAGAAAAGGCTTTGGTCATGTTTCCTTGATATTTTGATGTTGGTGGAAATGGTTTAGTAGATGAAGGGTTTGATTTATTTTCGTATTATCCTACTCCATTTTCGGTGTTAGAATGTTAGAATCCTAGCTCTCGTAGGTCCTCTGCTTCGTCACCTTTGTGATGAAGTCTGTAAGTAAGCGTGAGGTTAATCGAGGCTTTTAGCTTCTCAGATGGTACCACAAAGCAATCATTCAAATCAATCATCATTTCTCATCTCTTGATACTTCAATTGTTTGCAAACCCAAGGAGATGAATGTAGGGGTATTGAGATATGCCAGGCTTCAGAACTTATCAAAAAATATAACAAAATCTTATTTGACAGAAACAAACTTATAAATATCTGTATTGTCAGGAACAACCTAATAAATCAACCTAAAACCATTTTTTTGTCACATAAAACCTTAGTTCGGATTCCGGCGTTGACTCTCCATATTTTAGGAACCACCCTATCTAGCTTGACTATATTTTCCATGTCTTTGTCAAATAAAGCTTCAAAGTTTGAAAATTTGAACAGGGCTTTCCTTTGGGTCAGCAATAATTATGATAACCATTTTTGTTCGGTCAAGGAAGGAAGTAGGAAGACATTTGCCGGCCCAGACGTTTGGCCAATTTGTTTGATAGATGACGCTCTTAAAGGAAAATGGCTTTTGGAGGTTCGTAAATGAAGATACAGCTATGTGGAAGGACATCATTAAGCAACGGCATTTACTTGAGCACGAAAAATGGAGGAGTAAAATCTCTCTCTCTCATAGTGTAGGCATTTGGAAATCCATTTCAAGTGGGTTGCATAATTGCAAGTCCTTCGTTAGATTTATCACGTTAAGAGTGAGTGAAAAGTTTTTTTTTGACACCATAAGGGTTTAACTTTTAAAAGTTCAGTTTTTCCTCATCTTAACAGACCAACATTTCTGAGGCGCAAATTTGAATAATGACCACAAGCATTGGAATGCCCCTGTGTAAGACTTCCTAACCATGGAAATGATTCAGTCTAAAAGGTCGGAGGAAATGCCCAGTTTTTGTGAAAGATGTTTTCAAGGAGGGGAGTGATGAGTTGGCATCAGGGCAAGATCAGCCTGTGAGCTTTGGTTTCTTCCTTGTAAACAATTGCCCATGAATTTCCCCAGTTTTTAAGATTTGGAAGACAAAATCACCTTCAAAAGCTTCTTCATTACTAGTAGTGGTAGTTTATGCCTTAACGAGGAATCTTTAACCTTGTGCATGTTGAGTTGGTCCATCCTTTGACCCATACTTAATCTGTGAAGTTCCCCTTGCCAATAAAGAAGGACGGAAAAAAAGGTTAGCTTGGTCAATTTGGGTGGTATCAAGGAAAGAAACCGACTAATTGTTAGCTCCATCTCATGAAGCTTTGGAGTTTCATTTTTAAAACTTTGTATGGGTGAGCTAAGTTCTAGTAACTATGGACACGTAATGTTTTTTTTGATAAATTGTTTCCATGATAGCTCAAGGACTTGAGCTTTCTTTCATTAGCCGTCCTTTTTTTTCAAAGTATATCCAACAAGATTCGAAGAAAAGGAAAATAACTAAAGAGAAAAAACACATATAGCAAAACACCCTGATTAAATGTGAAACCAGCACTAGAACTTGTGGTGTTCAATCTGTAGGGACATTCTTACCTGTTCAATCTTCTTGGGAGGGGAAGGATGCTAATTCTTCCCGCCCTGATCTGCCCTCGTACTAGGAGGTAGTGTGTTTTTCCTCTTTTTATTAACAGGTTTATTGTCATATACATGCCCATGTCTCTCCTCCAACTTTGGTTGATGTGGAGGGACGTATTCTTCCCTGAACTATATGGTGATTTTTGTCTTCCATCTCTTGAAATCCATCTCTTTCCATCATACCTAAATTGCACAGCCAGATGAATGTAACCCCAATGGGAAGATCAAAAGGAAACCAAAATAAAGCATGACCAACCCGACCATAATAAACAAAATGGTATCCGATAACTCAAAATACATACTTGCACGAATGAAGTTCTCAATTCCAACTCGATCATAATTGGGAGGCAACCCTGCTTCCCAGTAACTGTTAGCTCTCTTTCTCTCAAGCTTCCATGGCTATGCACAAATGGAGAGAAAAACAATAGAGTAATTCATGTGAAGCAGAAGTCCATAATAAGGAACCATCTTGCAATGAAATTGATCACTTACAATGAATGAATGCAATCTGCTCTGGAAGCCATGTATCAAGTGTTGCTGATCTCACCTGCAAAATGTTCATAAATTAACAATTTCCTTAGAAATACTATTGCAGAAAAAGACGATTTGTATGATGCAAAACTTCAGAATGAAACATACACTTTAATATGTGTGTGTGTATGTCATGGCCCCATTCCATTAGTCTCAAATCAGAGTTATATAATGTGCATATTAAATCAGTAGTCAACTACCTGACTTTACAGGAGGGAAAAAATATGCAACGGGAAAGTTGCCAAATGAAAATCTAACTCGCATCAATGGGAGAAAATAGCATGATCCTAAGTGTTGCAATTTGTGCGAAAGATCGCATGCTAATGACAGGTCACGACGGTCGACGGGGTATAAAGATATTCATGTGAAAAACTTTAATATACAGGATCCCACCACTGAATACAGTAAGAGAAGCAGAGGACCTCAGGCCAGAAAATACAGGATCCTAAAGATATTCATGTGCTATGCTACTTAGACATGGATTACGTGTCTACTCGCATACGAGTGTCAGAGTGTCACTTGGTCATTTTGCAGAAAAAAGTCAGGTTTTTAATTAAAAAGAAGTATCCAAGTGTCGTCTCGTGTCGGGCAATATAGATTCATGTGACAAAAATATTTAGATATACAGGATCCAATCACTAAACACAGCACGGGCAGAAAATAGAGGATCCTAAATGATTGAATACTAAACTTTCAACAAACGAGCGACACCGAAGAGAAGTCATCAGAACATTGAGATCAAGGCTTCTGCTCAGCCAGTATCATCTTCCACCCAAAGGACAAAGAATTTCAGTGAACCATCATAAAAGTAACACTGAATCCTTCTCACACCCGAATCTGGCACACTTCATCGAAAAATGCTCCATAACTAACCCTACTTCTTCCCAAGCGGAACGAAGAGCCAATCCTATGCAATAATAGGAGTGTCTCGCTTTCCCACATACCTTCACCATAATCACTACCCAGCCCAAATATAAGCTCTCCACCCCATGTCCTATTGTTGAATCCAAATTAATTTGCACTTTAAAGACATTTGTCTGGGAACCTTTTGAAGCATTGGAGGTGGCCCGAAGAATGAATGGTTTACATAAGCCCAAAAAGTCCCCCAATAAACTACTTGTCCAAATCATTTGGAAAAGACGGAAAAACCCAAATTTGTGCATTCAGGGGGGAGAGGGCTAAATTTTCAAGCGGATTGCAGTCAGCACTAAAGAAAGGGGACCGAAAAAGAGAGTAAGCCTGTAAGAGTAGTTAAAGAATAAACAATAAACAGCCCCATTGAAGCTTAAAATCATCAAGAAAACTTAATGCTATGTCATAATAAGGCGAAATATTACATTTAATTGCCACATGATATGCATTTTGGTGAGAATATGCCCGAAATCCTAGCAAAATTTTCTTGCTCAAGATTGGTTAAAACTCAGATCTTCAAACAGAAAAAACTCAGTCTTTTCCCCCACTAAACAAATAGATTCTACCCTCCAATTCTTTGTAGTAGTTACCCATGCTTATCACGGTCTCCCATGCACATCTTTGACTCTTAGGGGACGTTTCATTGGAGGAGGGGGAAGGGAAAGGATCCGAGTAAGGGTTAGAAAGAGAAAGGAGTTCCAAACCCCTCAATTGTCCCACGTGTTTGGTTTGAGATAATAAAGCGAAACAAATTTGGCCACTCTCTCTCCCTCCTCCCATCTCATCCTCTTACCCAATGTTACAAGGAAACCAATTTGATCTGAAACAAGGTACGGAAACGGATACGCGGAATGCTTACCCTAGTGAATCAAAGGATTATAGAGTACAATAAATTAATAAATAAGTTTTAGAGATATAGAGAGAAGAAGAGAGAAGTATATTACGATAAAAGAGGTGATGTGTGTTTTAACATCAAAGTCATTAATATTTACAAAGACAAGTATTATGAACACGCGTAACCCATTATGCTCCTATGTACCCACTTTTACTTGGCTTTCACGTTGAAAAACAATTCGTCATCAACTTTTTGACCTCCTACTCCAAAGGAGGTGACAGATGAATTTCATGGACTGGGGTAATGATACATGGCAAAATGTTGTCATTATCGCAGACAGTAACCGTCTAACACTATGCTTCACGGTACCATTTAAAACTGACATTTAAAAAATGTGGAAAAGTTAAACTATAATTTAAACCCTGTTACATTTCAAATTTAAAATTAATGAATAGTCAAAGGTAAAAGTACAGGCACTATCCTATTAACAAAGATGGTTATCTCAGGATACAGTTTATCTTCTAATTTAAAAATACTACCTATATTGATTATACTACAAAAGATTTATTAAAGATAAATTCATGAACATATTTACCCTTGCCTTTAATTCAACGAAATTTAAGTTCCCTGCCTGGTATGTGTTTACCTTTTTCAATTAGATAACCAAAAATATTGAGAGAGTTAATGATTAAAATAGAGTAAAAATATTTTCTTGTTTGACAGCAAAGATACTTTTTATATAATTATTAAAATTCAGAGTAGAAAATTATTTTATTTTATGGTTAAAAGTCATTTATTTAGTATTACGTAAATAAACAGGAAAAAATTACTTGAGAAGAAGTTGGAAATGGAAGAGAGAAATACGATATACATATTGTACTACTACATAGTAATTTATCATTAACCTAAACAAAAAGGAAATAAAAGAATTTCTAGAAAAAATTCAGGATGCAAAAATAATTACCTTCCCCAACAAGCCTGCAATCTAACTTATGTGTAGCTACTCATTTAATGCTTAATGGGAAAAGTGGGGAAAAAAAGCTGGAAATAAAGCCAAAAGGTGTGGAACCAAGAAGTCTTAAATGGTTTTTGGGAAGTGAAAAAAGTTAAATGTTGTGGTACGACAGATTTGATCAAGCGGTTCTGCCTTGCTTGAAGTAAACTTTCCCGACTCGTACGCCAATTTGCCAGACACTAAACAGTGGCTATGATTTGCAGATTTAAACTTAATTTGTTTTTCTTGAAGATGGGTACAAGCGTACAACTGTACCCTTGTACCACCCGTTGATACACCCCTGTCCAAAGGAGTTTTCAGTCCCACTACCTCCTAGAGATGTCATGAACCATTAGACAGCGCGAGGTACATGCTCAAAGGGCCATCATATCGTGTTCAAAAGATGAACATCTATTCAAAACATCATTAGAATTCAATATTAGATTAAAGATCTTTCCACCTTTATATGATTGTCTACTGCCTAGTACAATGATGTTTCTGGTAGTGCCCAACATATGAAGTAACTGGTACTACGAAGTATGAACCACTCATAGTCACATGAAAACATTAATGGGAGTAAAGTGCAAGGATACATTGTTGCATTGTTGAGAGTCAATACGAGCTCCCAACAAGCCTCAAATAATTTCAGCATCTCAGCCTATAAGACTTGAGTTTATATATATTAATCCCAAACAATAAAGATGCTTCCCGAACGGGCCCCACCAACGCTTTATTGTTTGGGACTCAATTCCAGGGTAGAAATTGACAAATCAGCGAGGGGAAAAGAACTAATTTGACAGTTCTCCAACAATTCAATTCAAACTAGTCAATTAGAGGTACCTCAACCAAAAACCATATTTCCAATGGCACCATCCAAGTGCTATATGTAGTTCGATGACTACATCTTTAGTACAGTTCATCCAGCCACACACACACTCTATCCGGAAGTTAAAGAATTGGCTTCAAAGAAAAAGAATGACTAAACTAAACATGCCAATAACAAAATTCTGACCCAGCAAATAGCAGTATTATCCAACATTAACAAGAACTTGCTTTAAAAAGACATATTAACTATGGAGCACTAGAAGCTTATAATTACTCATTCTAATATCTGATTGAATTCCAGCAATTAGATCTGTCAATTGAGTCGGTGGTTAAGGGGAATAATTTCGGTTTGGGCTGGTTCGATCACTCACCTTCGGTTCACAATGTTGATCAAAACCCACTATGTCCGGGCCATCAGATAACGCTCTTCTTAGTTGTCATATTTCCCATAGTTCATACAATTTTTAAACATATAAACAGTAAAATAAAAATAGAAATGTTCATTATAATAAATAGAGTCATTTATAATCATTCACTTATATTGTTGCTAATTAATTCCAACTCAAAATTATACTACAACCAAATTGATCATAAAAGTTCATAAAATTAGTTTTATCAACTAAAATATGATGGTTTTTAGGTCGAAGTTGGTCAAACGCGGATCTGGTCGTTTTGATCCAATTTTCCTGGTTATTCGGGTTCGATAAGATAAGGTTGTATTCAAACTTCCAAACGCAGGATTTTCGGGCCGGGTCGATCTTTGACACGTCTGCCTGTAATTATAGACAGCAACCGTCGGAAGTGCAATTCACACAATATATACATTATATGTAAGAGAATCAACTGACAACGAATTAATACCTTCGAGATATGCACCCCGAGACTTCTAAGTGAATCTTAGAGCACTGCATGCATATGAAGATGCCCAAATTCACACTTGCCCATTTTGGACCTCTGCTCAGTAATGGGTCGATTAGTGATTCAGATAAACATAAAGATAAAAAACTAATCATGTCCTATTGTTTCGTCAAGCATTATTCTCTTGACTGCTGTTGCAAGAGAGATGCCAACCACACAAACTGAGTATTAGAACATTTGAGTCTTATGTTACCAATGACCTACTTGGCTTTGCAATCGGCACATTCCTATTCTCTGGCAACTTAAGAAGCCCTTCCAATATCTGCACATAGAAAAACAGACTGGTGTATGATTAAAAATAAATAAATTCAAATTAGCATGTGGTTTCAATATGCCAACAAGAATGCTTCACCAAAAAGTGTTCAAACTGGGGGTTTTCTTTACCACCAAAAACTTCATCAGATACGATTAAGACATCATTTAGATTTGGCATGGCTTACAAGGGTGCATTGCATCACTATGAATTCTTCATGATAACAAAAAATGTCCAGACTTAATACAAATTAAAGATGACCCAGCTCCCAACTTGAATAACCTCTCCCTAATTCTGAAAAGCCTCAAGAGTCTTTTTTCTAGCTTACCAAGGAGATGGGCATTGAGAAGGAATGTTTAGTATACAGCTTCGTCAAACCTGTAGAGGGGGTGTAGCTAGGAAATGGTTTCTCATAATTACTGTTTCTCAGGACTCATTCAAATAAAAAATAAAAAGCGTGATACGTATAGAGGCATAAAGGGAACCTGGAGCCTAGTCACGAGGGCCCAAAATGCATGAACATGCCTGTGCAGGTGTATCTTACTTCTCTGTTTCTTCTGGTTGTTGCACAAAATTTCATTAAGAGAACCTCAAATTTGGCAACACTGAAGCAAAAAAATGATGTATAAAGCATTTCAGTTTCGAGTCTTTCAACCCCTGGTCCATATTGGACCTACAGAAATCCACTAAATGGAAAAGAAAAGGACGACTGCATTTCTGCTACTTAGAATAGAAGAGGACAACGAGAGGGGGGTCTACGTAAAGCCTCACTGATGGGAAGGAGACTCCAACTATCTAACGAAAACAAATAAAAGAGGAGAGAAAAAAGAAGGCTACCCCATACAGGTCAAAGAGGAGGAAAAAGAGCCATATGCTCCACATCGAAGAGGAAGGGATCATTGAACAGGGAAGAATGAAAAAAGGTGAGGGAAAGAGAGAGAATGAGAGATTGAATAGAAACACTTACAGCAACGGCCATCGGAGGTATGTGGTGCCAAAAATCACTATATTTCATCTTAAAGTAGAAGAATAGGCTTCTTCTACCTTTACTCTGGATAACAAAATATCAGGAAACAAGAAAACAGAAGTCCAATAAGTTCTGTTGGATTCAAGTAAGTGGATTTCAGTTGAAAGATCAAAGGTTTAGAAGCATTTTTGGTAAACTTCAGAAAACCCATCACCACTCCAACACTTTTATATCATAATAGTTGGAAGGCTATCATTAAAACCACCTACCATGCAGTCAGCTTCCGTGGTACAAGTGAACAACCCCCAAATGTGTCAACATCCCAGTATAATCCTGATATGAGTACAGTTACCACATCTTACGAAAGTCATGTCAAACCAAGACAGCATGTGACGAACCCCATATATGGCCATGACTATGAGAATTTATAGCTCGTGATTTGTTGAGAAACACTAAGAGAGTAAAGAGATATGGAAATTAAAGAGATGCCTTATAAGGTGGTCTTCCACTCTTTCACAATCAAAGAGCCGAAATAAATGTTTGCAAATAGCCCTCCTTTTGTAGATGGGTGAAACCCCATTGGTGTCTTTCTAGCCGCATTATTGGTTAGCACATTAACCCCCATAGATGGGAATCACGATCGGGTAATGATGACAGCATTTGGGATAGAGTGACTCCCAGAGACAAAGGGCAAAATAGAATTAAATTCTTTAGCAGTTAAACACCTATTTGTGGTACCATAGTCACGTTCACATGTAGCAACAACTGCATTGTGATTGGGAATCGAGCTATCATGTGATGATGGATAACAACTTCAAAAGCTCGCTAAAAATAATTTTCATGTATGTTTTGTTAGTTTGTAAATAAACATAATATAAGAAAGTACGGCCCCCGCCATATTTATTGCAACATAGGGAGTTTTACGCTCCCAATGCACTACTTTAGACGATAATATCTCTAATTTTATTTAAGTAAAAATTAGAAAAAGTTGATATTAATTAAGCATACATCGGGGCGAATCTAATAGATCCCACATGACTATATTTATCCTTATGTATAAATCCTAAAAGAAGGTCAAAGGGAAGCATAGAATAGTGGAAAATGTCAAAGGTTTCAATACATATGGAACGGAGGTAGTATTAATAACAATAACAGAAATACCTGCAAGATATTTTTACTGTTACATATAACTTAGAATTCTGAATTACTCGGCCACCAAAATTAGGATGGATGAGCTTTCCTGTATATACATAATGCAAAGCACCAAGATGTTACAAGGTCTTCGTATATGATTATATGACTAATGACTGATACTATAACTTCCAAAATGAAATGCCCACAATAAGTGAGATAACTTGCTCCACAGAAACTACAGTACCCTTAGTAGCAAATGTACAGTTTTGGCTCCATCACCAAATCACCACCCCCAAGGCTCTGCCTGAAATATACCAGATTGGGCAGGTTTGATGGATCACCTCCGCACCTGATCTGCCCCAGTTTAAGCGAGGCAAGGTTTTAATGAACAGCAGGATGGGCATGTGGATATAGTAGTGACTACTGAGGCAAATATGGTTTATAGATTGTACCCACCTCGTACCAATCTACCCCAATTCATCTATAATTTACTTGAAAATTTGTAATTTCTGTTCAGATTTGTTCAAGAGTGTATTTTTCATAGCTTAAATTAGAATTACAGTTGCATATTAAGGGAGATTTATTTTGATATATAATTAGCCCGCGACAACTTAGTTATATTTTTTGTTGATGGATAAGGGCATTTCATACTTGGATTTGGTTTGTATTAGAGGTGGGTTGTAGATATTAGGTGTGCATTGGAAACATAGATGGGTAGTGGGGTGAGACGGTTTTAATTCTATGCCTGTTAGAACGAAGGCAATTTAAACCCAGCATGAGTGTCGGAGCAGGTACTGTATGGGCAGGAAAATTCTAAGTGATGGATACAGGAAAAACGGGAAACTTCCTAGCTAAGTGTGCAATGCTAACAAGGTCCATAGAGCTTAGAGGGTCAGAGTGGGCTGAACAAGCAAGGAGGTAGCCAGGGAGGAGAGTGAGGCAAAAATCCTGGGAGGAAATAAGTTGGTAAAGCCGTAAAGGTGGCTTGAAGTGATATAGTGTCCATAGAAGCGAGAAACTCAAGTACTGGTGGAAGAATCTAGAAGATAATGAAGGGATGTATGCAATCTAGATATGGAAATATGTAGATATAAGATAATAATATCATGATATGAGGGACATAAGAGATGTAAGGCGGGTCGGAAAATTGGAAAGTTTTTAGACTAATGTAGTCACTTCACTACACTTCTTAATTGTTTACACGAAACCGTGAGCCTATAAGACAATAGAGGTTGTACATGAAACTATAAGCCTACAGAGAGATACTTTGGAACCTAGAGTGGCTTGTACACATACTAAGACATTCCTATTTAACCAAACATAAATCATTCGTAGTGCATTAGGCCAGTTCCATTTTGATGGAAAATACGGAAAAATAGTTGTATAAGCCAACCACCTAACACTTCCTCACATGTGAAAGCTACTGTATGTCTGTATCACAATGAAGTTGATGAAGGTCAAAGAAAACATGATTTGGCATTCATCTTCTAAAAAAAGAGGCACAATCTAAGATGCTAAACTGCCTTTAGCAACATTAAAGTAACTTGCAACAGTTACAAGTCAGTATCAAACACAGAACACATTAAATCAGATCAACAAATGGAAAGATCTCGGATCCCTTCTCAAACAAGAGAATTGTCGGTTAGAACCAGATCAAAAACTTGAAACGGGAAAAGAAAACAAGCTTTATCTGAATTGGCAAGTCCATTTTCTACATACCCTAAAGTCACACTTGTAGTAAAGAACCTAAATCAAATCTTGCTGATGTTGCTGATGGAATAGTTATGTTCTTATGTATATTCATCAAATGTGTTGCAAAAAGTGGCAAGCTAGCCTAACCCTCACTCCAATCAAGTATAAAAGCACCCTCACTAAGAAATAGAAAAATATAAAAACCCTCAATATCATAGTATTACACCTTACATCAAAATACATAAACCACCCCCAACCTCACCATAAGCAGACGCCTTGCAAGAAGCTATAAGTAGATAGTATTGGCTACCATTTCAAGTTCGATATAGAGGTCATTGATGCAAGACAGTTTAGTAGATTGAAACTTGAGGGTAAATGGGGGACCTTGACATGGTCAAATCTGCCCAAGATACAAACTTTCCAGATATGATCATTACAATTGTAAACTATAAAGTATAATATGATCCCAAGAGCTCAATTGTCAATAATGCTTATACCCAGATCCAATCATCTAACCACAATTATGAGCACCCATCTTACAATCATAATTAAATCACACACAAAAATGCAAAAAAAACTTCAATTTATCAATTCAACCCAGTTCCCAGAAGTACAGGATCAAGATCAAAGGCAATCAATAAAAAGAAACCCAAATAAGAATGAATGATGGGCATTCAAGAACAAGAAAGAAAATCAATAGTAGTTGCAGATCGAATTTCAAAATAAAAAAAAAAAAGGAAAAGAAAGAGATGAACCTTGCGGTGCCTGGCGTTGAGCTCCTTGGTGACATTGGCCTTCTCATTCATTTTAAGGTGATGAGAGAGAGAGAGAGGGAGAAAGAACAGGAAGAACAGGAACAATCAGATGGAAATGGGGAAACTTTCCCTGATGATCCTGTGTCTTGCGCTGTGTGGGTTGGGTTAAGTTGATTAAACCTGCAATCTGTGATGTCTGACTTGGGTAAATCAACCACCCCCTACTTTAGAAAATTGTGCTAAAACAACATTAATGGAAAACCATTTGGGAACTTTTGTAATAAATGGATGATGAATGATGAATGATGAATGATGAATAATGAGTAATGAGTTGATTACCCTCCTTAATGTCCTTATAGTGGCTGGTGTCTTGTCTGTTCTCAGTTGGGTCTCGGCTCTTGTCCGGTTGCTCCCATCCATCTATTTCCTATTCTTGATTTTCCATGTTTAGAAGATATTAGTAGGCCGTTCTTTCCGACATAAAATAGTTGAATTGAGGTTAATTGAATTGAATTGAACTGAACTGAACTGAACTGAACTAAATTGGACTGAGCGGGACAGGGCTGAACTGAACTAAATTGAACTGAACTGAGCTGAACTGAACTGAATTGAATTGAATTGAACTGAACTGAACTGAACTGAACTGAACTGAAATGAATTGAATTGAACTGAATTGAATTGAATTGAACGGAATTGAATTGAATTGAATTGAATTGAACTGAATTGAATTGAACTGAATTGAACTGAATTGAATTGAACTGAATTGAATTGAACTGAATTGAACTGAATTGAATTGAACTGAATTGAATGTAATAATTAATAAATATATAAATTATATTTGAACAATGATAATATGAATATTAAATAATTGTCATAATGATAAGTAATAGTAATGACTAATAATATTAACAATCATAATAATAATAATAAAAGAGTAATTAGTAAAATAAATTAGACCAACATAATAATAATATTTAACAAAATGGTTATAAAAGAATGGAGCTGAACTAAACTGAACTGATTGGAGATGAACTGAACTGATTGGAGCTGAATTGAACTGAACTGAACTGATTGGAGCTGAAATGAACTGAGCTGAACTGAAGTTGGGGAGCACAGGCCCGTAGTAGGCGCGATTTTTGGACTGGATTAATTGAACAACATTTCAGTTCAAATTAGCTTCTCTCTTTTTGTCTCACAATTTTTGTTCATTATAATTCAGTTCAGTTTAGTTCAGACCAAAAGTACAGACTCTTAGTCTTCTGCGATGTCCGCGTTATTAGTTGCTATCACTAATGTAATCCAGCATGAAAAATATCATCAAAAAAAGAAAACAAGCCATCTCGTTTAAACAACTAAGCTCTTGATTTTCATTTATATATCATCAATATTTTTGATGTATAGAAACATCAATAATAGTATGGTGGAGTGGTGGTTGGAGCTCTTTGTTCCATGCTTGAGGTTATGGGTTTGAATTTTCACATTGACAATTTTTTAATATATGAGAATGATATTGGATAAAATGTTATTAAAAGGGAAATTGTGAAATGTGGCGGATAACACTCTTGCCTACACTTTTTAATATATGTATATTTATAGATCGTTCATTTATTATAATTTTTTTTGAAAATAATTCCAATGGTTTCTGTATAATATTGTAGGGATGTTGATGAGTGAGTTGTGGGTGGGGAATATAGCGTCCAAAGCTTCCTTCACGATGGTGGCTTAAAGAGTAAACACTTGCCTCGGGGGTGTCTTGAGGAATGCCCCTCTAACACCTAAGTTAGCTCTTGGATCACAAGTTTAAGGCTCGAGCAAGAGTGTAAAAGCTCGAGCTTGAAGTGTGTATGAAAAGTCGATATATGTGAACGTACCATGTCTCATGCATAGGCATGAGTATTTATAGTGGAACTCGAGCATGCTTTGACCTAGGATTTTCTTGGGATGCCAAGCCTCTTTAGCTAATATAGTTATGCTTAATGAAGCTCTTGGCCCACGTTCCAAAATGGCTCTAATTGCTATTTGCTCCTTCAAAGGAGTCTGTTTGGAAGGTTCAACAGGTTTTGCTCTGCGACCCCCTCTGTTGGTTACGCCTCTCGTGTTTAGTTATATGGCATATGCTATGCATATCTATATAATATTCCCCAGACTCCAGTATTATGTTCGGCATAGCTCTGGGTTTATTTGAGGAGGATTTCTATTTGATGGGACTTGGGTGGGATATCAGTTAGGTGTCTTTGACTTTCCCTTTTCCATATCCCTTGTTGGCTTTCCTTTTCACGTACATTGAGAAGGGAGCATGTATGACAAACGTCAAAAATCATTTTAAATTGATAATGACGGTTTGATTTCTTCGAGAACTAAGGCTTTCCTCTGCAACTAACACCTTCGTCTATGAATTCTGGGTTTGTGCCCTTTTGAAAACTTTACATCCTCGTTTCTCATATTCCTCGAAATTTTAAACTCCTCTGTGTTCTCTTCATCAATTTCTAGGTTATCTTGCTTTGGAATCTATTTTCTCTCTTTGTTACTCGTCAGTGGAGGTGCCCTCCTTATCTTGATTACTTTTCCACCGAGGTCATTGGCTATTGTTGTTGTCGTTGTTAGTTCCCTCCTTTTCTCACTTATCAGGTAAATTTCTCTCTATTCATTTTTTGTTGTTGCTTTCATTTGATTTTCCCTTATGGTTGCCTAGTTTCTTTGTTGCTTTGCTTGTTTTTGTTTTAATGGCTTTAGGGCATAGTTTGTTCGGTAGCCTTTTTGCAACCTTTTCCTTGATATATCACCTTGTGTAACCTTGTCGTGAGTGACATATTGTTTATCCTTTTCTTTCTTTATAGGATGAATTTTTCTGGGGGAAAATTCGTTTTGGTCGTAACATTGTTGCGTCTAATTCTGTTGCTTATTTCCGTCTGCATTTGATGACACTAATCTATCTAGAGATATGACCTTTTTTATTGATAGTCAAAAAGATACCTAGAGCCCCCTCATCATTATGGATTTGTGTCTCTTGAAGGCGCATATAATGACGCCCGAGTGGGATGTATCTGATCCATGGTCATCTATCTTCCTAGAAAATTTGTGTCCCGATTCAAAGAGGGCCCCTATTGCTCAACTCAGCTCTATAAAGTTGACCTTTTGTTGGTCAAGTAGGTTGTCTGACCATTAAGAGTGCACTACCTTGGGCTTTTATGATAATCAGGGTCATCCACATTTTGATGATAAAACCTATTAGCAGGGCAAGTAACAAAAGGTAATGGAATTCACAGAGTGGTTATGCGATATTCATCCTTTTAATGGGTATTGGACAGATCTTCCTAAGGCTTATGATAGATCTTCTGGGCTTCCCCCTTTTCATTAAACATCAAGAGTTTGGTATACGCTTTCCTCTCCATTAGTTCTTGGAGAAGATTTTCTATGACTACAATATGGCTCTCTTATTAAACCTAAGAGGTTGAAGAAAATTTTGGAGTTCATTTGTACTTGTGAGGTGTTGAAGTTCCCCCTCTCCATTAACCCGTTTCCGTATCTTTACAGCTTTAGTGGATCAGGGCGCTCCTACCATTTTATCAAGTCAAGGTTAGGAGTCCCTTCCTGACAGTTTGTCCCAAGGATAATGACTTGAAGCATTGGAAGGATAATTGGCTTTTGCTTAGGGTTCGAGCCGACATGATCATCCTTACAGGTTAGCTGCCCCTGCTACCGACCAAGACTAAATTGCTGAAGATGCATGATCCTTCTCTTTTCTCCAGGACGAGAGGGTGGCTTTCTGGTACTTCAAGTCAGGCGACAAGTAGGGATGGCAATGGGTCTTAAACTCGACCCAGATCCAGACCCACAGACCCATTTAGAAGGGTTTGAGTCAAACTTTTTTAGACCCAATGGATCTGGGTCGGGTTTGGGTCTAGAGGTTATCTAGTGGAACTTGATCCGGTCCAAATATATCAGATCCAGATCCGATCCAAAGCCTACCCACAGACCCATTTACATAAAAAAAATTGCCTTGTGAATTATGACTTTATGAGTAGTTGTGACTCCATTTAAGACATGTAATGACGTAAGTTGAAACATATTTAAGATTTTAAGAGCTAGATTTTGTTAATTATTTCGATGCAAACTTTAACTATGGTCACTCGAACTCAAAAAATAAGCGGAATAAATTTATTAGATTAAAAAATGCAATTAAATTTGAAATTCAAAAGGATCCATTAAGGACCCTACAAAGACCCTAAACCCATCAGACCCAAAAAATCTGGATTTGGTCAAACCCAACCCATTGCCATCCCTAGCGACAAAGTAGAGACACGCTCCAAGTTCTGGTTGCCCCACCATGATGTCCTTAACCACTCTCAATACCTGAAGTTAGAATGTTTAATTCCTGAGTACATCAAACTTTACGGTCAACTATTCTTCCTCTCTTCTTTTAACATGAATTTTAAACTTCTTTGCATTCACTCTATGGGTTGGAACCCTCTAATGTCTGTTGAAGCATATTAGTCTATAAAGAAGAATGATTTATACTTCTATTGTAATTCATGAGAACTTTAAAATTTAAATGCAAAAGATAAGTTTTTCCTGTTGATCCAAAGGATTGACTGTGTTACAAAAATTCTTTTCACGAATTGTAAAAATATTGAAAGGAGTGATAACTAGTATGAGACTTTGGAATTTTTAGGTATTAGTATATTTATAAATTCAAGGAAAAATTATTAATTACCACCTTTTATAAATAACTTTTCGTAAATTAACACCTTAAAGATTTTTTTTTTATTATAAATTACCACCTTTTATATGCAAATCTTTATAAACTCCCACATGCTAACATATTATGTCAAGAAAAACGTTATGTGGGGCCCACACGTAAACCTACTTTTATTTTCCTTCCATTTATCTTTCCTCTTCCCATTTCTCACTCTTCTTCACTGTGCATATTTGCAAATTAAGCCAAAAATGTAAGAAATTAGTAGCAATTATGCATAATTTAAGGTTCAACACAAAATTAGGGTTTCACTTTGCTCAATTAATCGGTTTAAGAAGAAATTGGACCTAAAATCACCCTCACAAAAATGCAGCAGAATTTGTGCAAAAAACTCTAACTATCGGCATCAAAACCCCTAATTTTCGGCATCAAAACCCCTAATTCTTGAAATAGACTTACCTTTTTGAAGTGAAAACCACATAATTCAATTTGATATCCTCCCAATTGAATGCAATTGCCTACAATTTATGCTCTTTGCAATTTCGTTCCACTATTACAATTCAATTCAAGCTGAAAAATGTAAGGGTTAGGGGGTTCAGTTGCAATTGAAATGGGTTTTTTTTGGTTTGTTAGAATACGAAGTTGTTAGTTAAGTGTGGGCCCCACAACATGTTTTTTTTTTGATAAAAAACGCTAACAGGTGGGATTTATAAAGATTAACATATAAAAGGTGGTAATTTATTAAAAAAATCTCTAAGGTGGTAATTTACGAAAAGTTGTTGATAAAAGGTTGTACAATTTTTCCTAAAATCAATTCTCTCAAAAGAAAAATTTATTTATAAAATCAATTGAATGAATGACGTAGATCTAAAAAAACGATTAAGATTACACAACTTGTGATTAGTCCATTTTTGGTGCACCCGGGTGTACGGAGCATGGTGCTCCCGAATTTTAAAATAAGTCGTCAGTAAGAACATATAATGAACATTGGGAGAACATAACATTAAAAGGTCGTCGGAAAGAACATATAATGAACATTGGGAGAATATAACATTAAAAAAACATTTACTGAAAACAGAAGGAACAAAATACGAAATTTGAAAAGAACAAAATACAAAACTTCAAAGCACAACATACTTTTTTGTGAAGGACAAAACAGAAAATTTCAAAAATTATATAAAAAAAACATTCGACAATTTTAAAAAAACATTTACCCAAAAAAAAATACGAAATTTAAAAGAACAAAATACTTTTTATAAAGAACAAAATACAAAAACTCAAAAACATTTCCTTACAATTTTTTTTATAAAAAACTGTCAATTTTAAGAGAACATTTCCTTGAAATGTAAAGAACAAAATACAAAAATTCAAAAGAACAAAATAGTTTTTTACATTAAAAGAGCATTAAACATTATTTAAAAGGAATATTTAAAAGTAAAAAATAGGTGTACATTGAAAAGAACTTACGAGAATAATAAAAAAAACATACAAGAATAACCAAAATAACATAATAAAAGTATTTAAAAGAACAAAATAAATGACTTGGAAGAATATTAAGATCAAATCTGAGAAAACATCATCCAAAAATTCGAAGAACATCTACAAAGAGAGAGAGAGAAGAGCAACGCTGGTGATGCTTGCTCGACGGTGATGATAGTCTCCGGTGAACGTGGTTCGACGGATGACGATCCTAGCTGCCGGTTTGTTTCGCCCTAGCCACCGCTTTGATTGGTCCTACGCCCCTTTGTTTTCCCCTAATTTTAAAATTGTGGTCATTGTATGCTTCAAAAAAAGCGCTCGGTACACTAAAAAGTACCAAAAATATTTCAACTTATGATAGTTACAATTTTAAAATTGTGGTCATTGTAATTGTAATGCTTTAAAAAAAATTTGTGGTAATTGTAAAATTATGCCCGTTTTTTACCAAACTTTTTTTTTTTACTTCTGTGGACCTATGGAAAAAGAAGAAGGAATAAAAAAAGTCGAAGTGATTGTTCACTCGTCTAGAATATACTTGGACTTCTTTTATAACCCCAAGTTTCTGGAAAGGAGAACGAACGAGAAGAGAAGAGGGCAACCATCATCTGAAATTGGAAGGTAACCGAATTTCTAATCTTGTGCTTTTTTACCCGTTTCTTTTCTTTCTCATCCATTGCTTTGGTTTCATCCTCCATTTTCATTTTTATTCATACGCTTCATTTTGGATTCTAGTGGCGATTTATAATCATGATTTCATGCTCATGCAAAATTGGCTCCCTTTTTTTGTTTGATAATATTGTTATATGGGTTCATTAGATGAAAATCAGGTGCTTAATTGATTACTATCAACTGTTAAATTACTTAATTTGATGTGGCAGGTGGTGTTAGGAAGTCGTAAACTGTTAATGAAGTATAATCTATTTCCAAGGATGGAAAATTATTTGTAGAAATATATTCTATGAAAATCAAAGAAATTTCTTTTTTGAATATTGAAATGAATAAATTTTCTGTCGAAAAGGTTCATATTGCCTGAGTTATTTTTGTAAGAAAATCCAGGTAGTATGATTTGATCTCAAGTTAGTGCTATTGCACACACTGTAATTTAAAGACGCTTGGAAGTTTGAACTCAATTGTTGAACCAAAACTCAAGCAAATTTTATCATAAGATAGCTGAACAATCTGAACTTAATACATGGAGATGTATCTATGTATGGCACGAATTAGGCAAGTCGAAGAAGCACAGCATATTGCTATGATTTGGGCATCTATGTATCTGTTCTAGACTTCTAGTACACTAGTAGATTCAATACTGAAATCCAATCAATTTCATAAATGGACAATTTTAAACTCACATATGAAATTGGTGTTAAGCTGTACTGCATAAACTAAGAAGTACTGATAGATCAGATATTGATGATGGGTATAATATTGTACATACTCTTGTATCCAGATTAGTTCTTATCTTTGGTCTGCTTCCTTAGTATCCTTATAGCCCATTTATATCACAATTCTCTAGGTTATTCCTTATTGACCTTGGCACATACTCCCTCGTTCTTTAATCTTTATTGTAGTGGCAAACGTGAAAAGTCAAGTGTTGCTATTAATAAAGAACGGAGGGAGTATATAATTATAGCTTCAATTCTAGGATTGTTAATGTATGACACCATCTTTGGAGCAAATGCTTTCCAATCATCTTGATGGTGGTGTACATTTGTCATGCAATATGGAATCAGCGAATTTTTTAGATACCTTTCTTAAACACAGGATTGTGGTGTATGGTTGAGGTGATGGTATGAAAAGGGAAGGCTAAAATTCAAAGTTAATTACATTTGCTGCACAATCTTTCTAAATTGGCCTACACTATGGGAAAAAATTCTTAGACTCCTTCTTATGTAACAAGCGGAATAAGATTTTAGCCTTGGCATTTTATGATGTTTGGCTTATTTTTTATGCTGCATTTTGTTCCTTTTATTTGGTATGTCTTTTCTGAGTCAAGGCGTTTTTCGTCATTGACTGAAATAGGTGGGTGTGGGTCATCAAAAAACTTCAAGATCAAAAATCTCCTGCTATGCTTGATTGCAGAGGAACGACTGCTGACTCCAATAATCAATGGAAGAACAAGGGGGAAGAGGAGAAAAAAGTGATAGTTCAGGAAGAGATGAAGCGGATGCATAAACTGCCCGCCAATAGTAGCTATGCTAGTCATCGTCTTGTGTCCTTAATAAAATATTGCAGCTCATGTCTATTCAGGTATTTGTAGTTCTATAAAGTTATGTTTTGAGATTGATGTTTGTTAATGTTTTGACTTCATATTCTAATTTTTTTCCTCATAATAAAGAAATGATACATTAGCCATTTGCTTACTATAGGCTTGTCATTGTCATCGCAGTACTATCCACAGAAACTGGGGCATTGTATGTTTTATCTTGTTAAGATTTGGCAATAGCTTGCTAGCTATTAACATGCTGATATGATGCATGACATTCAACCTCTTAGAGTCCAGTGAATGCGTGTGAATTTCGATTTCTCAGAGTTCAGTCAGTTGCGATACACACATCGTTGAGCACTTGCGTTAAAAGCAGCCATGTACAATACATTTATATTCATTTTATAATAACACAAAAATAGCCTTTCCTGATAAAGCATTTGTCCGTAAACCTTGTTGAATGTGAGCTTTTCATGTTGAGTTTGTCTTATGCTCATTTATTGATATAGATTGATACTTCTATCGACAAACACCTTCTGGTATTTTTGGTTGGATCCAGTTTGTTAAGTATATTTTTGTGCTGAGATTTGTCATGATCTATTGAGTAAAAATCATGTCCTTGAATTCTGAATCACTTTCTAACACAATGCGTGTAAACGGCTTTAACTAGAAACATATCCAATAAAGAAACCACCGTGGTGTCTTTTGATGGAGATTTGAGGCTGAAGAAGGTATGACAATAATAACTGAGGATTAACCTTGTCTGAGGTGTCAGGGAGCTCAGTTAGTTGGAACTCATACTCCACCCATCAGTTTAGGGGGTTTCTAAGTAAAAGGTAAGGCAAAGGTAAAGCAATACAAATGAGTAAAAGAACAAATAGAAAGTGGGAAAAACGTAAGTAATAGGTACTCCCTCCCTTCCCCTTTACTATCTCCCATTGATTTTTTTTTTTCTGGAGAAGTATCTCCATTGAGTTTTGGTTACTTATTCTAATTGTTGGTTGGCTAGAGTTGATGAAATTCAGAAATGGACCTAATACCGTGAACGTGAGGGTAAAGTGGTAGTTTTACTATGGGACAATCTTTTGCGGACATCCCAAGTAAAGAAATTAGGGGTATGGGGACGGATGGAGTAGTGACCAAAATCTAAGAGTTGGAAGGCTAAAAGCAAAAGTCAAACTTATCTTTAGAGGCCTGATCAGCCCGGACTGGAAACTTACAACTTAAAAGGTCAATTTTAACTTCAAACTCATGATTTATTGTTCAATCCTTAGTGAGATGCTAGAAAAAAAAGATAAGCACCGTCGAGAGAGAGAGAGACAAACTAAGAAGAAAAATTGAGCAAGTCAAATTGAAGCATAAGCATTTGATTATTGACCAGTTTGTGTAGAATGAGAGTCTTAAAACCATAAATCTATGGTCAAGTTTTATGTTTTGTCCCGAAATACCCCTTTCTCTCTTTCTATTCTATAGGAGCAGCCAAGGTGTGCTATTGTAGGCTAGTGGCGGATCCAAGTAGTATATTTGGGTTACCCTAGTTCCCGGATAAAGAATGAATAAAAGTTGATACTATTTTCGAAATAAGCAATTGCATTTAGTTGCCGCTAGCGGCTCAATTTATCAAAAGGAGTTGTAAATTTACCAATCTATAATCCGCTCTGCCTAGTTGCTTGGCCGCTGTTGAAGCCTCAAGTTTACTTGAATCATTTATAATTCGAATGAGTAATAGCATGTTGATGTCGAAATTCGTGTTATTCAATTAAGCGACTAGAGTTTATCCGTACCCCCACTGCCCTTGGCTAGTTTAAGGCTCCCTCCTCCCTGTCGCCGCTGCAGATTTAGAGAGAGTTTTCTTTAGGCTGCTGGACCTGCCACACCAAGATGGGTCAATGACGGTGTTTGGCTAATATTCTTTCTCCCTTGCAACTAGTTAGTTGCTCAACCGATGAGATTGGGATTTGCATCTTCTTCACCTAGCTTAGAGAGAGAGAGAAGAGAAGTAGAAAAGAAAAGGGGGTTTACTTTATGCTGTTATAAGCTATAAGGTAGTTACTATATTGATACTAATACAGTAATTTTTCCTCTGAGTATGGCGTCTGTCTACCATTCATTATTATAAGTGCTAAAGTGACATGTTCAGATCATATTCGGAGGTCTGTGTAGGAGGTCCCTAAATTTGATAATTGAGAGACTTTAACCTTACTTCTTTAGCTGGGCACAGATGTGGAGGTTCATTTGGCTTTGCTAATATCTACGTGCTTCTATAGTCTAACTGTCTACAGATGCATAGAAGCGTACCACTAATTATATTGGAACAGACTTTAACTCTGCATCACTGTATACAATAAACAAGGTTGTTATTCATTGACGCTCCTTTGAGGGGATTGGGCGATCTTGATCAAAATGAAACTTTTAAGACGTTCTTGATGGGTGGTGGAAGTAATGGGAGAGAGCTGGGTTTTTTGGGAAGGGAGGGACTTTGAGGAGTTTGGTTGACTGGCTCAATCAATAGCAGCTGATCCACTGGATTTTGTAATGCTTAGTTTTTATTGCCGGATCTGTGAGTGACAAAAAAATAGCCTTATCGAAGGCTCTTGTAGATACCATTCTGTCACAAATAGTGAAGAGACAAAAAACCGACGACCACAAGTTCACATCAGGATTTGAGGTGAGTCATTGTTGGTCAAAATGAGAGTGAAGAGGACAGGAGAATGCAACTATTGGGTAGTTTCTATTGGGGTTATGGGTGTCTAATTAACAACAATTGCCAAAAGATACAGCCTTCATTTACACTACGCAATTTTCCATTTGGAAACTTGTCAAGATGCCAAAGTGTCGTAGACTATGCATTCACAATTGTAGAAGAACCTATATATGCCTGCAGAATACCCAACTTGAAGAGGACCATCCAAAGTCTGGTGAAGATATATGAATGACCAGAAGATATCTCAATATAATTTGCATCCTAGAAACTAATATTGAAAACCAGATTAAGTAGACTATTAGTTGTTCTCACAATAACCAGAGTGCAATTTGGCAAAATCTTCAAAAAGATAAGATGGCAAACAAGTACAATCTAAATTGATCCAAAAAGATAAAATAGTGACAGAATGATAAAATAGTGACTCACTAAACATGAAGATAGCATTTGAATAATGTTGATAGTGGCTTGTGACATTTTCTGAAAATCCAGCAATAACTTGCTCACATTCTTTATATATATATACATTATGTTGTTTGATGATTTTCGTGCGTGGTCCAGTGAGAGAACTTGAAAGTTTTGATGCCTAACTAACTACTTGCCGATTATATTTTTAGAGATCTGCTTCTAGAAGAAGAGGAGTTTCAATTGCTTTTCTCAAGGCTGTCTATCTCAGCAGAAGGTATCAAACACTGGGAAGTGTGTTGCGCTTGTTGGTATGAATATGAATGCTGTCTTTTGGTATGGTTCTTCTATCAGTGCTTGCTTTCAAGCCTAGTCACACCTGTCATTTCGGAATTGTGGCTTCCCTGAATTAACCAGTTTGTTGCTTGAATGATTGAGCCATTGGTCTCATCCTTTTACCTTGCATGAGTTCTTGTGAAAAGATCTGATCTCAACGAACAACCCATCTTTTAATTTGTGAGCCAGTTAATTTTCTTGAGTAGAGCTTCATGAACTCATGTTGTCTTCAAAGTTTCTATAAGCAGTAGGAAAAATGTACCTTAGCTCCCCAATTCTCAAAATCACCAGTAAGTAAGCCCTAGATCTCGTTATTAACTCAACACTTTTTGAGCCTTCGACCCTCGTTTGGAAGCGAAAATACGGGTGTGGCTGAAGGCCGTTTTCTGGGGTGTTTGTAATGTATAGAAGCTAGTCGCTACTGAGTAGAAGGGTCTAAAGACCATGATCATCAGTGAGTCTTGTTGGACCTTTCCTAGATTGTCTTTTCTTTTGAAGCTTTGATTATAAGGGCTAGGATATCTAAGGGTATGTTCGCTACTGTTCTGGTGTCAAGTTTTCAGTTGCTTCTGTACACCAAAATCAGAAACCAGGAAATAGATAGAGTAGTTTCAGAAATCAGTTTCCAACTTAAAGCATGATCAGTTTGCCATTGGATGTTGCTATCATTGTAAGTAAAGGGCTTGGTGAAAACTGGGAGTGCTCTGCTTAATGATGGATGTGATTCTCAAGTAGAGGGTAGTAGGTTCCTCCTGATTGGAAAAAGAGCGAGTGTTCCTTCCAATGACGTGTTTGTTATTATTGGGAATATTTTGTTGGAGCATAGCGTGAGTAGTTCTATAAATCAAGTGCAATTGATTTTAAAGTGAAAGCTAAGTTCTTGGCTTCTTGCTTGTCAGGCTTTTGCCGAAATGTCCTTCTCTCGTATTGGTTTACCAGAGTCATCCAATGTGGCTTTGGTTGTTTCTCTAGATGTATGTGTTTATTGGTCTCCTAAGACGCTTGTCTTCGACAGTGGTACTTGGTCAAGAAAATTTCTTTCTATCACTGAAGCTAGAATTACGCGTGCAATTTTTGCACGGGATATTGGTTTTAGATAGTTTACATGTTTTAATTTTTGAATTTTTTGTCAAAAGGAACCTTTTAAAACATGTTAGTTGTGAACAATTAACAAATACCCAAATAAAAAATAATTGTAAACAAGCACCTAATAAAATACTCTATTTGTTGCTTGGGACCCCAAACTCACTTTTCGTAAAAAGTCAACCTTTCAGAGATTTGACTTGCGTGATACACAAACCGCGGCTGCCTTCAAAAAAATCACTTTGCATAGTTGCACCATCCTCCTCTTCGTTTTTTTGTCATGTGTTCATTATGAGTCTATTCTTCTTCCTCAAGATACTTCTTCCTATTCCTGTTAATGGCTTCCTCTCTCGGATCTCTTTTACACTGTCCCTTTTAACTTGTCTATCTCCTTTTTTGGTAAAAAACTAAAAATTTGTTCCAGTTTGATTGATTGCGAAGAAAAACGCAAAGAATGTAAAAGTAAAAATATGAGAACCCCAACCTCAAATTTGGGCAAACAAGTGTAGTTGAATCCACAAATTCCCAATTTGAAGAAAAATATTAACTCATTGATAATTTTAAGTATCTTCAATTTTGCAATCTTGGAACTCATGTTATTCCCTCATGAATTTTGCCAGAACTGTGTAAATCACATGCTATAGATAGGTATTGGGGAACTCCTTCGTGAGGTATCCGGGGTTAGCGTTTAATTCCTTGGTGCCCTCCTGGTATTCGAGCTAGCTAAAATGCCAGCAAAGTCATTGTTGTTAAGCAATAAAACGCCTCTTACTCTAATTGTTGTTAACTTTTCCCGTTAACTTTCATAATTATACTACAATTTTAATTAAAAAACAGAAAAAAAATGTAAAATAAAAATAAAAATTAAAATCCCCTCCCAATCCCCAACGTGAAACTCCCCTTCTCCTCCTCCCCACCAACAATCTGTGCCATCGTAGTCGTAATCCTCCCCAACCCCCACCTAAACTCTCTTCCACCGCAACCCTCAACCCCACCCACACTCTCTGCCACCCATTCTTTCTCCTCCATCAATTTTCGCCTACACCGCCGTTGCGTGCTTAGATCTACCCAGCGTGTACGGTGGTTGGGGTCGGCGCTTAGAATCACAGAGAGAAAGGCGGTTGCGGTCGAAACCACCGGCCACCTACACTCTGTCATCGTGTGCTTAGCCTAGGTCTGTCATGGTGGCTGCGGTGGTGTATCTCCGTCGTGGCGGTGGTTCGGGTGCAGCGATGTCTAGAGTGGTCAATTTCCACAACTCGATCAACAACTCTGTATAAGGCCTTGAACCTGGACGGGAGGTTACGTCGACTGGCGTTGAGCCGAGGTTTTCGGGAGGCTGCCGGTGGACGGGGTAGAGTTGCCGAGGCCGAGCAATTGGAGGAGGGAACTAGATAGTAGTCGATCTGGGTAGGCGAGCAACGTACAATTACAGGAGGTGGCAGGGGCGCTGTTGTCAGGTGGGGGGGCGGGGTGGTGGTCTGGTCCGCATAGATCAGGGGATGGTTAGGGGTAAGGGTGTTCAACTTTCGGCCTAGACCAGAAAATTAGATCGGACCAGACTGGTTCGATCCGGACCGAGACCGACCGGTCTTTTTCTGATCCGGTCTTTGGTCCGCAAAATTTAAAAAGGTCCCTGGTCCGCGCGGTCCAAACCCGACTTTTTTCGGGTTCCGACCGATTAGACCTTTTTTTGTTTAAAGCATATTAAAACTTGGAAGTTAATCTAGAATTTTTGATTTGGGTTCTACATACTTCTAAATTGTCAAACTTGAAACTATAAAATAAATTTTTATTTAAAGTGATTTAGAATTTTGGATGGTTTATGGAAGCATTTAATAGTTATAGGAAAAAAACAACTAAAATGGCCTTTCGTTCTAACCGGTCCGGCCCCTATAATTTCGGTCCGGTCCGCCCGAAGACCGGTTTTAATTGGGTCTGTCTTCGGCCTTCATTTTCCACGAATTTGCTCCCGGTCCATTACTGGTCTGGTCCGGTCCGAGACCGATGAACTCCCCTTCGGGGAGGGGGGAGTGCGATGGGAGGAGAGAGAGCGGGGGGCGGGGGGGGTTAATTTTTTTCTTTTTTTTGTTGTTTTAAATGAAAAGTTAAGTATAATTATAAAAACTTAACGGAAAAGTTAACGCCCGTTAGCAGTAGGGCATTTTTTTGCTACTAATGGTGACGGCAATGGCATTTGAGCAAGCTTGAAACCAGAGGGCACTCTAAGGAATTAGCCGACAACTTCAGGAGATTTCCTATAGGTGTTTGATTTCAATGCCATTGATAGTTTTGATACAATTTATATAGGGCTTAAAGAACAAAGGTTTTAAAAAGGGTTAATAAACTTAAAATGCAAGACCATAAATTGAAGAACCCCACCCTCAAATTGAATGAGTCTTAATAATTTAAGGTTTCAATAGCCTCAAAAATTGTTGGAGAACATATCTATTAATATAGAAGAAGATTGTTCTGAATAGAGGGGAATTGGAGTTTCCCAGGTGAGGAGTCCGAGCAGCTTGTTATTGATGCCAATGTTTTACATACATCCATGCCACGACTTTGATGACCAATCGGACTCATGAGGGAAAGGAAGCGAACGGAGAAAGGGAGAAATGGAGAAGATGTAGGAGGAAAATAACAGGGAAAGAGAAAAGTTGGGTGAGAACAGGAAAGATGAAAAAGAGAAAAAGCACTGAAAACTTCGGGCAATTGAGTCTCATGCACAAGGGAAAGAAAAACTCAGCCCAGAATGCTGACTTTTCTAACGGAAAGTGAGTGTAGGTTTCAAATAACAAATAAAATGTTTTATTAGGTGCTTGTTCACAATTATATTTATTTGGGTATAAGCTCACAACTACAATGTTTTATAAAAGTCCCTTTTGGCAAAAAATTCTTAATTTTTTGGATGTCGATTTTTGTAGACATTTTATATGGATAGTAACCTATTCAAATGGAATTAGATTAATTAGAAAAATGCGGGTATACGAAAATGAGTGGCCATCATACACTCAGTAGACTATAAGCAAGATGGACCTAAAGTTAATCATTTGCTCATTGCTTTATATGGACGTATCTAAATGAGCAAAACGTTCAAATGAGTAGAAAATTAGACATCAAATGAGCACTGAGCCAAAAAATATTGGACGTGGATATGCCTACAGATATTCTCATGGTATGCCTGGGCATGTTTTAAAATAAAAATAGATGTTTTTTGTTTGCTGTTGCAGGAGCTCATTTTGTTTCAGAAGCATATAACCTCCCCCTTGTTTATGTGCTCTTTCACTAAATTCTTCCAGATTTTTGGTCTCTTTGGTTTGCACTATTTCCATCTGAAATCTTAGCATTCGCAATCCGCCTCTGTGACGCTATTTTTGAAGGTTGATGACATGAAGGATGTGGCTAACAGTCTTTTGGGAGCAGCAATTCATGATAAAAAGGAAAAAAGCGAGCAAGAGAGAGTTCTAACAATGTACTTTTGATTCCATAATAGCAATGTACTTGACTTTAATTGTAAAACTATATTTTAAAGCCTGCACGATGTACGTATTTGTTTAAATAGAGGTAGTGAAGAAATACGCATCACTCAAATACACTCTCATTTTAATTGCTCGTGCAAATAAATTTTGTGCCTACTGTGAATTCTTAGTTGGCTAAACGCGTTTAAAACCCCATCTCCGTCTTTTTGAAAAAAAACGCCAAAAAACGTTTTTTTGAGCCCCCGCCGTTTTAAACACAAAAACTTCACCTCTTATATAAAATGCGTTTGAAACACGCTAAATGCGTTCTTTAAAGAAAAAAAGAACCAATGGTCTCAAATTTCATGTCTGCGAAATATATGTGACTTTTTAGACCTTTAGCGTAATTATTGTTTTGAGTCTTTAAAGATATGTTCTTTGAAAATGTTGAGACCACTATGATGAAGGGGTATATTAGTTGATATTTTTTAAATTAGAACATAACATGAGTAAAACGCAAGAAAATAGAGAGCCGGACTTTTAGCCGAACTTTTAAGTGTGGAGCCGCTTTAAACGCGTATACATCTGTATTCCGTATTATAAAAACTCAACAATATTTGACCGTATTTTTCAAATTTTTACCGTTTTAAACTCGGCGAATTGAAATCCGTTTAATTCCCGTCCCGTTTTTAACTAACTAAGACTATGATCATGCGCTTAATCAGCTTGGTAAATGTTCCGCTACCAATTATCCGTTTAATTTTTAATTTCAGTGTTGACTAATAGAACTCTTACACGTGGCAAAACTTGCTCACAAGAACATAGCGAAATATGTTGTAGTTATTTCTTTTAAAAGATATATCCACACCTTAATGCTGGTATGGCCCTACTTGTCTTTTCAAAAGCAAAACTGATTAGTTTTACGACTGATTTGTTACTACAATTATACCGCACTATCTCTTACCTCAAATAATCAAGTAAACCAAGCAACCCTCGAATCCGACTATATCACAATAGATATTAGCTTTTTTATTATTTAGATTTAATTATCATAGCAAACCAGATGTATAACGTATTTAGAAATCATTACATATTAGCAGAAAACTCAATAAATTAATAAATACTTTGAGAAACAAAAAGTAAGGAAAATTTCGCAAGCATTTATAAGACAAATACATCTGATGGTATAAGGTTTAGATAATACTCCTTGAAGTAGCACATGGTATGTTTTCGTTATTGTTTTAAGTTTTTTTGAGATAAAATCGTCTCTTCTTTTCATTCCTGATCTGATAATATTTTAGACAACTTTTTCAAATTTCTACGTAAAAAATTCGCTTAAAAAATTCTCCTTGTTTTATCTAAATTAAAATTTTAGATATCTTCTTTGGTATCCTTTCTTAATTATTTTCATTATTTTCTCCTTCATCCTTATCTTAGGTTTTCTTTCCTTGTTTCTACAAATATATTTTTCTTCCCTATTTTTTTATATTAAATCTATCTCTATTTATATCAAATGAATCTAAAGTGAATTATCTTTGATTTTATCGGTTGCCTTTTTAATGAATTAGAGGAAAAAGAAAAAATATTCATTATCATTGATCTTATTGGTCAAAATGTTTGTTTTTCTTATTGGCGCCCCAAAGCTCTCGAGAAAAGCCTCGTTTTATATTAACTTCATTCATGAACCTATCTTCAACTACCCGCCAAATAGTTTATTCGACAATGAGTATCCCTACGAAATAATAAGATAAATATATTATAATGAGTCTTACTTCAAAGTACATTTTAATTTGAGTCCAAAGGTATAGAAATTTTAATTTTTTGAGTTTTATAACTAAAGTCACAGTTAGTTTATACATTATAATAATCCTTGTCATTTATTCACACTCAAATTTATCTTTTATTTATGAAATTTTTTATTATCATCTAAAAAAATTACTTTTATTCACCCAAACTCTAATTATCAAGTTATAAGAATATAAAAAATAAAAATCAATAAAATTTATTAATATATTATGGACATGGAAATCCTACGTGGCATGCCCAATGCACATGTTAATATTTAAAAATATCATTTGTTTAATAATACTAACCCATTGGCATTGAGTATGTTAAAGTTTAGGCATAAGTTGATTTTAATTATCAAATGTTATTTATATAAAGAGGTAAATATTGATATAATATGATATAATAATTGAGGAAGAAAGTATGAAACCCTAATTGTTAGAATGAGAAGGATAAGTAGTATACCATTGTCATTCAAAATTAAGTATATTACTTAACTCGTGAATATATGTAATAAAAGTCTGCAAAATGGCCCCCTACTTAATAACTACCAAATAGGTTATCTTTTTTGATACTGATCTTTTTAAATACTTATTACCCACCAAATAGGTTATCCAGTAATGGATACCTTCAACATAACAATAAGATAAGTATGTCAAAATGGATCTTATTTTATAGTATTTTCGATCTGAGTCCAAAGCTATAAAATTTTTAATTTTTTGAGTTGTATAACTAAAGTTGTGATTAGTCATGAATTATAATGATTCTTGTAGTTTGTTGAGACTCAAATTTTATCTTTTATTAATGCAAAGTCTAATTATCTTTTCAAAACTCAAACTTTATCTTTTACCATTATCCAAAAGTCTAATTATCTTTTTAAAACTCAAACTTTATCTTTTATTTATCCGAAATTCTAATTATCTTTTAAATTATAATATTAAATATATTTTATGACATGACAATCTTATGTGGCCACCGAATGCTCCCGAAAAAGCTTCTTTTATATATATACTAGTTTCCGACCCGGGCAATGCCTGGGTTAGATTTTATTTAGTTATAATTTCCATTTTATCTAAATTTCAGTGTTAAACACTTTAAGATTAACAAAATATTATAAAAAACAACAAACTAAGAGATATTATATTTCAGTAGTTATTTACATATAATTCTCATCCGACTAACGTAAAAATTGTTTAATGTTTAAGATTCTTATATTAAGAGCTAATAATTTTCTTTATCTCGAACTTTAAATTACTTTTTATAAGTGTAGTAGTATCCTTCTAAAATAACAAAGTTGTCATAATACACAAATGTTAATTTGGTAAAGTTAACTCTCAAAATTAAAATAAAAAAACAACAAACATGTTTCCTCTAGACTATTATTGATATTGTCGACACTATAGAGTCACATAATTACTCTTTTTCACTTTCATTTCTTCTATAAATTCATCAATTCACTTGAAGAACTTTTGTTACAATAATTATACTATGATTTATTATTCTCATCAGATCAACATGGGTTGAGACGTCCAAATGAGAAATGAGGAAAAATATAGCTTTGGGTTACTATGCTCATAATACATGGGCGTATAATAAAACTTGTCTGAAATGAGGTGTTTTTGAATGATTTCGAATAGATTTATGAAGAAAAATCATGATTCATCTAGGTAAAAAATAATTGCTTCTCATCCATGCAGATTATTTAGTTTGAGAATATAATGCATGGTTTCCTTTTGGGTCTGATTTGCGTACCAATTTCGAGATGTATAAATTTATATTCTCAACTTAAATTGCATGTTTAAATATATTTACATTATTTTTCTTGGGTTTGTGTTTGTACATGATTACCATCATAACAATTAATTATGAGTGATATTTGATAGGTTTTAGTCGTGTCACCTAATCAAAAATAAACCTACGGACCTCTAACTAGGTAGTCAGTGGAAGCAGGGTCGAATCCACAGGGAGACAGAGTTTCTAAATCAAAATTCAACCAATTCAGCTACTCCAGATGAAATCAGGAAGGAATTAATTAAACTAAGGAATAGACTACGGAAGACTGAATAAATCGAGGATTAAACGATGGAATAAAAGTCTAGGGTATTAGGTCGGTCCACCATGCTTATACCAATCAAATAGGGTCAACTACTATTAAAACCTAAGTCAAGAGTCAGGGGATTAGACCTATGTTGAGCTAGGTTAAGACTCAACGCTCATAGTTCAACATACGCCGCATATTCACTAACGTAATCAGAACTACTGATGTGTCCTAGGCCTCTAGTCGTAAGACGGATCTGTGCAAACAACTATTAACCACAAGCAATCAATGAAATTGTACACTGACATTAATTACTCAATAAGAACAAACCACATCACAATCACCCTAATCAAGCCCTAGAAATTGATAGAAATCTAAATCACAATCATGGTATAAACATGGCTTTCCTATCTAACACCCTAGAAAGAGAACTACTCACTCATAATTGAATTGACAACAATAAGACTAATATGAAACCCTAACAATTGCATCATGAATAATTGAATAAATAAACTAAGCAATCAAAGTGATTAAAGAGATAAAGAGTAGAGTGGAGTACCAATTGACGGAAAGCAGGAACTTTTATTGAAATCGAAATAGGTTTGATCACCTCTAAATTAATCTAAAGTGTTTGAATTAAACTAAAAGTAATGAAGAATAAAACTAGTCTAAAACCTAATGAAAGATGAATAAAAGATGAATGAAAGATAATGAGGAAAATGTATTTATAATACCCCTCGGTTCACTAAAAATGGGAACAAAAAGTGAAAAAACGCGATAAAGAGCGCCAGACCCGATCGGGCCCGAGCACAGTACCCGATCGGGTCCACATACAAATTCCCCCAACTTCACTTCTGGGCTCTGGCAGCAGCAATGCAGCAATAAGGCGAGAAAAGCGGCCCACCCGATCGGGTCAGGCGGTAGTCACCCGACGGGTCTGGCGACAAAAAGTGCCAGCAAGCTCGCCTCCTCCGCAGCGTCCCAATAAGACCTAGCAGCACTAGACCCGATGGGGTCGGGCGGTAGATGCCCGATCGGGTCCGGGCACATGTGTTCCCGCCCGATCTGATCAGGCACGCCTTGCCCGATCGGGTCCGCAACTTTCGTACCCGATCATAATATTTCGCCCGATCGGGCCATTTCTGCCCGATCAGTGCACGGAAACCTCATTTGACTCTTTGGCTCTCTAATCTGCACGTTTAGGGGTCTTGGGACCTCCTAAACTATCCATAAAGCTCGTGAGCCATCCTACGTGCTCGTAACATCTCGTAAAGCCGTGGTTGCTTCCAAAAGGCTAGGGAATAAGGAGAAAACTCCATAAAACCTGCAATTCAATACTAAAACACGAAACCACAACTACATACGATAGTTAGCACAAAATAACTCCCAAGAGCTCCAATGACGCACAAATTAGCTTGTAAATAAAGGAGAAAACTCTATATAAATACGTGATATCAATATTATCCATCACTGCGCAATTTGGATCAAAGACATATAAATTTAAATATTTTTTTCTTATCTTTGAGATAATATTTATCTTTTATGACTACGTGTTTAATTTTTAAAAAATTATTTTATTAATTAATGAGTGGTCTAGTTGACACCTTTAATAAAATATAAGTTTTTTTTGCAATTCCAGAAAACATATCATAAGTGGATCTTGATTCAAAGTATTTTTCGAGACGAATCTAACGGTGCAAAAATTAAATTTCGAGATTTGAAATGAAAGTTATGGCTTATTTTATATAATTTTATAATAGTTGTAGTTTTAGAGAAGGATTAGTTGTAGCTTTAGATAAGGAATGTAATTTTTATGTATGATATAATCACTTTTTAAAATTATTGTCTATTAAAATTAAATTAATAAATCAATTATATATAATTAAACATATCATTAGTTGATCTGGATTCAAAGTATTTTTCGAGACGAATCTAACGGTGCAAATATTAAAATTTTCTGAGAATTGAAATGAAAGTTATGGCTTATTTTATAATTTATAGCAGATGTTGTTTTAGAGGTGATTAGTTGTAGCTTTAGATAAGGGATGTAACTTTTATCTACGATATAATCATTTTTTAAATTATTGTCTATTAAAAATTAAATTAATTAAGTAATTATGTATAATAAAACATATCATAAGTGTATCTTGATTCAAAGTATTTTTCGAGACCGATATAACGGTGCAAAAATTAAAATTTTCGAGAATTTAAATGAAAGTTATATCTTATTTTATAATTTTATATCAGTTGTAGTTTTAGATAAGGTGAAGTTTGTAGCTTTAGATAAGGAACGTAACATTTATTTACGATATAATCACTTTTTTTAATTATTGTCTATCGCAAATTAAATTATTAAATAAATTATATATTAAAATATATCATAAGCGGATCTTGATTCAAAGTATTTTTCGAGACGAATCTAATGGTGCAAAACTTAAAATTTTCTGAGATTTGAAATGAAAGTTATGCCTCATTTTATAATTTTATATCAGTTGTAGTTTTAGATAAGGATTAGTTGCAAGCTTTAGATAAGGAATGTAATTTTATTAACGACATAATAATTTTTTTAAAATTATTTTCTATTTAAAATTTAATTAATTAATTATAAATAATGATGTGGAGCGATGTGGTAACTTCTTTCCGGACGGCTTTATTATCTAGTGTATATATATATATTGATTTAGCAGATCAGTTTTAACGATGAAACAATATATGTGGGATAATTTAACAATGGCTACAATAAAAAATTATTGTAGGCTCATCTTGACCATTAATCTAAATAATTCAATAAAAAAATCAAAATTTTTAGAAGTTAATTATATTTAATGGACAAGATAAATTTATAAAAATTAAGGGTTGAGATTGAAACTATTACAATGGCTATAACGTTTAATGTAACCATTGAATAACCTTCTACAAATGTGGGGATTTTCTGTAAAAAGATTAATTATGGAGTAGATTAGTCAAATCATTGATTTAGACTTGGATGGGGTTTTAAAAATAGGACAATCCTACTTACATATAAAAATATCACAAGGTCACCTATAAAAAGCAAAATATCTGTTTCATCCATGCACGAAAACAATATTATAGGATCACCATGTAATTCAAAAGGAAAGCATTATATTTTACAATTTAAAACCATTCACAAATATTCGGAAAGATTAAGTTGCAGTCTTAAACAAAAATTATAAATACTAGTTTAATGTCCTTATCATGTTCGGAGAAAGCAGTATCATATCTTTTGAACAAGAAATCGTAATCCTATAAATACCCTAACATTCATGCACAAGACCATTTAAAATAGTGTACTCTCGAAATTACTTACTTAAACCACTACTTTTAAAATGTGTTATTATTAGAAACATGTACATATCTTACAACAAGATATTACACCAGGATTTATGTTAGCCCAGTGAATGAACACATACATCTAGCTTATCTACTTTTTTCTTTTTTTGGCAAGGAGAAGTGGTGCGGACCCCGCTTCGGGTCCTATTGGGCCATGCACTTGAGAGTTGGGGGAAGGGTAAGGGAATCCCTTCCCTCAAAGTGCCCCTTATGGTGATTGAACCCTCAACCTTGAGGTTGGAAGGGTATAATCATTTCCACTAGACCGAGTACCGCTGGTATCTAGCTTATCTACTTGGTATGCAATATAGAACTATCTTCATGTATAGATGCAATTACTTTACTTAATTACAAGTTTATCTAAATATATGTAGGTATAAATTAGAGAAATTGGTAAAGAAAAGGGTTGCATGGTCTCGTTCAACTACATTCTCAATACAATGATCCATCACTATTTCTAATGCACTTTGGATCAGATTAGTCATATTACGGACTGTGGGAGGGTAATTTCATATCATTGCTTTCTTAGGGAAATAAAATAATCGATGTACATACTGATAACCTTGCTTTCTATTATAGGTACCACATTGTCGAGTTGTTGCCTACGCATGTCGTCTTGTATATATTGATGATCTCGTTTATGAAGCATGTAATCAATATCTCAAGAAAGTTCTATGTCTCAGGGAGTTCTAGATGCGAACCTTGCAATCTTATGAATGTCATAACAATTCCAAGGTACGATTCTTAAAGTATAGAGATTATAAAAGCAAATTGTTTAAGAAATTGAATAATAGGTTGTTACTGTGACTTACTTTATTCGACAAAATGATACTAAAGTGATAATACTACATGATCTTGCACAATGCGTTATGGGATGCAAATTAACGAGGTTGCGCTCTAGTCAGTAAGAAGCCGCCTCATTACAAGCGGTATATGTAATACTTCCATTTTCTTGATATGCCATGGTTGACATTACTACTTCCTCCGTAACGAAGTAACGCACCATTTGCATTTTTGACACTATTCACAGTTTAAAATTAATCGCAATTTGTGACTTATACATAAGGAAAATATACTCATGGGGGTCTTGTTGGATTCGTCTCAACTTGTATTTTTTTTATGATCTAATGTTTATAGCTTTTACAAATACATAATTAGAGATATTAATCTTTAAAGTTTTATCTTGACATGCGTGCCCAAGCTAATTGGTACATTTATTTTGTTACGGAGTAAGTAGTTGCCCTCTAGTCTCAATCCCAAGTACGTTCTAACCATGTCGGCTTAATTACTAGCAACTAACGAGTTTATTTGGGTGAAAGCTTTCTCGAAAATCATGATCGTTAATCATGATCAAGATTTCAGATGAAATGTCTCAGGAATTTTTTGAACATCTGATGCAGCTTTTCATAAAATCTAGTGTGTATATATAAAAGACACTGTGAAATGAAAATTAATCCTATGACCGTTGATTTGTACTGAATTCGTTTGCAAGTAGCTCTTTTAATAAACGAATCATCCTTGGACAAGTAGAGTTCTGAGCTCTTGTGGCTTCATCTTTGTTTATTTTGTCGTTACAAAATCATCCAAAAACCACAATTTTCTATTCACTCCTTACTTCTCTTTATTACTTATTACCTTCTTTATTTAAATTTTTATCTAATTACACAAATAAAGGAATTTGTTTAAAAAATCATATTTTTCATTAAATAACATTTTCAATGAAAATTGTTTTCGATTAAAAACAAACGGCGGGAGCCTAACTTTCTTTATTTTGGGTTGAAGACTAACTAGAAAAATTCGAGTCAATGCAGAATAGATTAAGTGAAAACATTTCGCAGTTCAGGTTGATTACACCTAGGCTCTGTTCAGTTCACCTCAAAATAATAATATTCAGTAAAAATAAGTTCAGTTCAGTAAAAATAAGTTCAGTTTAGCAAAAATAAGTTCAGTTCAGTAAAAATAAGTTCAGCTCGTAAAAATAAGTTCAGTCAGTAAAAATAAGTAGAGCAAAGAAGAAAAACAACATGAATCAGTAAAAATAAGTTCAGTTCAGCAAAAATAGTTCAGCAGTAAAAATAAGTTCAGTCAGCAAAAATAAGTTCAGCAGTAAAAATAGTCAGCTCAGAAAAAATAAGTTGAACTGAACAGGGCCTTAATGCGAAAATCCAATGGAGGATAACTACAACTTTAATTTCTCAGTCATTCTCACAAACTGTTCTCTCTTTATTTTCTTCTTATTTTGTTTTGTAGCAGCATTTAATATTACTACTTATTGACCGCGCGCTAACGCGCACGGCCCCCCAATATGTGTACGCAAACATTAGCTGGTATCGTTTGTCGTTTAAATTTGTCATATATAGTTTGTCAATAATCTTTGTTGACATTAGGTGACGTAATAAGAGTGAAATATCCATTGGACATAGGAAAGTAACGCAAAAGGAAACTTAACCAAAATAGTAGTTTAATTTAAACAGAATTATAAGTATTCAAAGACAAATGTTTTAGGCCGTGAGAGCCTGCAGTGATTTGGAATTTTAGCGTTAACTTTCTAGTTGTAGCCTAATCATTTGCCTTCATGCTTTTCACTATTAATGCTTTCGTTCGTCCGTTGTGAAACCGTTCTGGACTAACATTGCATTAGTGCTTCATTTGTGCTTGGATTGTGTTGGATGTTCTTAGATTTATTTCCAACACGAAAGCATTGACTATATTTCCGGCAGCAGAACAATCAAAGACATAGGTTGAAGATGATTTTAGCCAGGAATCTAACTCAGTGATTGGTAAGGGAATATACTGCGTATAACTCTGCATAAGCAAATAGTGAAGCAAAAGTCAACTTCAAGAGGAAAACTTTTATGGGAAGGGAAGCTTCAAGAGGCAATTTACCTGATTGAAGAGACACATTCCACCATTTATAGTGGGTTTTGGCAGCCCATCTCCAATGTAGTGAAACAAAAATCTCTGCCGTTGCAAATCTACGACATGTATTGCATAGCCGCTTCACTTAGAATTAAGTTGGTACGTATACCTACCCTATGAAGATCCCAGAAAATAATATGGTGCAACTTCGTATCAAACACAACTCAAAAATGGGAATATATACATCACGGTGAACAGGGGAAGTTTATGCAACAAAAGGATAGGAAGAATTCACCTTGGGTTGCCATCTTTCATATTGCATACTCTGTGCCTTTCCAATAGCATATGTCCGACACCACCGCATAGAGGCTAAATTAAGTAAATATTCACAACAAGTTCAGGCAGCAACATCAACACTAGAAAGAACATAAAAGCCTCTAAATGGTCAGCTCAAGATCACATTTAAAAGAGACTAAGAAGGATATGAGGAACCAACACTAATGAATGAATCTAGTGAAACAACTCAACTGCCTAAAACTACCCCATTAAACCTACCAGACAAGTCTTCTTTGTTAGAGCCAACAAGATAGCAGCCATCCACTGGTATGGATGTAGGCAAGGAATTCCCGGACTTAAATTTTTTAATTGGGCTTTGATTTAACAAAATTTGATGCGATTAAATTTTCTTGCTCAAAATTGATTCATCAGGTCCAGGTATGTTCTTTTATAACGTTTTTTTGAGAAAAATGGTTTTGTAAACTCTTTTACCCAGATCTACCCATTCACCCCAAAAGCGGCTAAGGCAGCAGGATGCACATTGCACGCCTCACAAAAGTAGATGGAGGTTGATTAGCCTTTTAGAAGTTGCTTTGTGCCAAAGCACGCCTTCGGCATACTTTTTAGAACTACACTCAAAGCAGCATATGGATGGCATGTACTAAACCGATAGGCTTCATGATGCCCTTGTTTGGCAATTTAATTAAGGTCACCTATTCTTTCAGCTTTTGGTTTTTAAGTTTTTAATGTAGACTGTAGAAAGAGGAGCAAATATACATATACATACATACTCACTCCATAACAGTTTAATGGCAACATTTGGATTAAAATGCTTCCCTAGACAAAATTTGTTAATTGAGGTTTAAATTTATGATTAAGGAGTGGAAGAAATAAAATGGACACCAGCACGACAGCAACCGCTTGCACAACCACCAGTACCACCACCACCAGCGGCCCACTTCCCAAATCGATCCAGCCACTCACCACAAATGTTAAAATTATTGCGTTAAGATACATTAGTTAACTAAATAAGTACCTGATTCAAAGTTTTAGCATAATTTTCCAGCCTCCTAAAGCCCCCCCACTGAAACCAAACTGTAGCGAACTTTGGGCATCAGTCACGTTTCCAATTGCCAGTAGTGCAGCTCTAGTGTCTTCTTCACATAATATTTCTCAAGAAACAAGGACTATCTTCTTTAGGAATCTATAGAAAAATCATTCACCACAACTTCAATCTGCACCGTGGCAGCCCTAAAATAAGCCTGCAAATCTTTCTCCATCTTTATCCAGCCTTTCCCATGCCATTTTCCATATAGTTCTTGTTGTCGAGTCTTTCTTTAGTCACATCCAGCAAGCTCAAGGCAATGGATCAATAGGCAAATTAACGTTGCAGGAAAGGATAAATAGAAAAGAATGGATCAGCCGCCTATACACAAAGCATAATCATAACAAACAAATTTAAATCTCATTAATTAACATAGCAATTACTAAGTCAATGCAACCTAGCTAAATACATGAATTGTAATCACGCATGCTCAACATTTAAATAAAAGTATCTATCCTTGAACGATTTTCTCCTGATTCAATCAATTTGGTGTTTCTGGAAATTAATTAGAGGCACTTGTCGTTAGAGTCTTTCTTTAGTCACATCCAGCACTTGTGTTTGTATACCCCCACCAAAAAAATTATATTGGTATACTCTCACAAATTGATATATATCAGTGATATATCCCCACAAAATTTACTAAATTCAAGAGTGAAAAACAAAGCGTGCTATTAGGCTTTTGGCTATAACACATGTTAGACTCATTAGTCATTTCTAGACCTTGCTGGTTTCATTAAATGTGTAAGAACTGATTAATAATGGAAATTCTACTGATTTATGATAGCATGAGTAATCCACATTTAAACACAATATAAATATCAGCAAAATGCAATATACTTGCAATAGATGACACATAGTTTTTGCCCTCATAGAGATTCTTGTAAGTATTTTTTTTACCTCCAATGTAGCTACTCAGTATCTCACATTTGCTTTCATGATCTCACCGATTTTGGAGTCGATTACTATCGAAACAAGGCAAGCTCATTCATTTTCCTCATATAATAATATGGATATTTTAGTTGCCTAAATTAGAATATTTCTTCTCTCCTTTCCCAACAATCGGAAATCACTTTTGCTAAACCAGCTATTACCTCCAAAGTATGCACTCCATAAAATCCTCTCACTAATGAGGTAGCAAGCATTTCAATAGACATTATGAGACAAGATAATAGTCAAAATTCTCTTACAATAATTATAGAACTAATTTCAGCTTGAGGATAAATGAGATAGACAATCATATTTTGCTAGTTTGCAGTGAATTTTGAAATTGATCTTTTTAATATTGCTATGATGATGGATGTGTAGATGGGCATATGATAAACTTACATAATTAGGACAAAGATTAGATAAAAATACAGAGATGAAAAGCAGTTTGAAAGATAATTATCAATGTGGCTGTTACATTATGCCTCGTTGTAAATTGCTTTCAACTTCCCCATCTAATTTTGATACTTACTCTACCATGATTTGACACGACACCTCATCCTTGCCCTTTTTCATGAGCAGTTCATCCTAAAGCCGTTATTAAGATAAGCATTTAAGGAATTATGCATGAAGTATTGCATATAACTGACAATAGTGTGGTAACATCAAGAAAGCAAGTTCCCAAGAGAGAAAAGAATGAGCTAAAATGTAATAGGGATTAAGGTGATTGATGAGATCATCCTTTCGATAATCAAATTTGACCCACAATTTTGATGGTTAACCAAAATTTTAAATTCTACCATAAACCTACCACCTTAATAAAGCTGTGAGGATGCTATAAATAACAATCGATCCTCATCTGTTGGGTGAAAAAAGTTTCACATACTACAATACCAAGGAAGTACTATTTCCAGTCAGTTCATGCTCAACACAACACCTATATAAATTTTCTAGAAATAATTTCCAACCCTATATTAGAAAAGATTATTTTCTATTAAAATTATATATTAGAGAAGAGAGAGAAATATAGTAACAAATAATTGTTAAAAAATACCCCATATGCTCAAATCTTTGGGGTATATATATAAAGCATGTACATTAGCAATACTAACAAACAATATCAAGAATTGAACTACAATTACCATGGCTAGTTGGCATAACCATTGACTACCTATCTACGTTACAAAAATATAAAAGACTTCTCCAAGCTAAACTTGTATGAGATTCATTTATGTCAACACACAATTGCCCTAAAAGTATGTGCTTTGCAATTATCTCATTAACATCTATAACCCATTTGTCATTATCTAACTTTTTAAGAACAAATTGAATCAGTAAGATACTTAACGTTATAACTTTTGAAAAATAGTACTTAAATGTCAATCATCAACCTATGATTACAAAAGGTGAATCACTAAGATACATATATTAAACAGGTAAACTATCAATAGATCACCTGCTTGTTGCTGCTTTGCCATCAATCATCATAGATTTAAACCAGTTGAGTACCTCCCAAAACTCTGGCTTGTATCAGAAAGTATAAGCTAAAAGGCATCCTTTCTTACAGCTTTTGACGTGATTTCTCTACGAGGTTTGCTCTCAATGACTTCTTGTATCTTTGTAGTGAAACTAAGTCACATATATGTAAAGTTTACAAGAAAATCAACAACTACTTTACACAACCTTCATGTGTTATAGTATTAGTTTAAATTAGAAAGTTGAAAATCTTCCTTTTTATTTTCCCACATTGATGCACGGAAAGTCACCAAGATTTTGTTGGCTAATTTGTGATGTTGCACAAGTAGGCCTACACAGTTATTTCAACACTACAAGTTTCTTCAAACATTAGGAATGAATTGCACCTATAAATGTCATTTCTATATTGTAGTACTTAATCATTACCAGCGCACCTCTCTTTAGAACAATGCCTAGTTTAATTATAGGCGAAAAATTTAAAAAGTAGAGCTTATCTGAGTATCTTCTCCCTCTTAATTTGTTGTTTACAGCCAAACATCCACCATTTAAGCAGTCATCCCAATGTGGGCTGCAAAGAAACAGTTGAATCACAAAAAACAAAATGAAAATTTAAAATCTTTGAAGATTAAATTATACAGGCTTAAGCAAGCAAGCACATTAACACAGTTGAAATAAAATCTAGCAAAGAAAGAACAAACTCTTCAGCGGTAATATCAGAGAGCTTTGTGAAGGTTGAATTTCCCTGGAATTGCTATTAAAGCCATGGTCTATTACGATTTGAATATTGCGTTCGTCTCATTTTCTTCATGAAGGTCAACAAAATGGGCATGGGTCGCAGATTTTTGAGGAGAGAGAATAGAGAGGGTGACGGTGAACAGAATGGGCATGGGTCGCATATTTATCACAGGGAGAAAAATCTGCAAGTGAGTGTTTGATGAGGAGAGAGATAGAGGTAAAAAAAGGAAAGGAAGATGATGGCAGTGGAACAGAAGAGGAGTAAGTTTAGGGTTTTGTGAAAGAAAGCAAAGGAGAACCGTTCGATTAGGGGGATTACAGCCCTTCGATTCTTACTGTTCATTTGAACAGTAACATCCCTTCCCACTTTTTAAGAAGTAGTGGAACAGAAGAGGAGTAAGTTTAGGTTTTGTGAAAGAAAGCAAAGGAGAACCGTTCGATAAGGGGGATTACAGCCCTTCGATTCTTACTGTTCAAATATCCCTTCCCACTTTTTAAGAAGTATGGAAGTAGGAAGTTTATGTGAAATGTCCTATGGTTTATTAGCAACTAACCCCCTGTACCAACTCTAAGCAACTTGACCTTTAGAGTCCAGAACAGATGACGAGTTCTTCTATAAAAAGGGGACTTTTATTTACACAATGCAATTGTAATAATCTCTATCTTTCAGCTTCCACACGGAAAAAATTGAAAAAAGAGAGAAAAGAAAGAAAAAGATCAGTCTGACATGGCTGAGCCCTTGAGCAATGCGATAGTTCAAGGTGTTGTGGAGAGACCAATTTCCCAAGCATATGAAGAAATTAAGTCTGCATTAGTGGACTTCAGGTCCAACATGGAATCACTCCTAAACACAAGGACCACCATTGAAGCTCTGCTGCTTGATGCAGATTCAGTGGCGGAGCGCAGCCATGTCGAACAAGATGCACTTGAGAAGCTAAGCTGTCAGCTTGACAGGTTAATGGATTTCTCAGTTGCAAGAGAAGCTAGAGCAATGCGCATATAAGTCATGGGTGGAAGTCGAATCATTAAAGAGGCACGCTTGTTTTTTTCGCCTTCCAACAAGCTTGTTTCTCGATGTATTGATGCTCGGAGAATCAAGGATATTAAAAATAAGTTGGATTTCATCTCAAGAGACCATGCCCAGTTTGGAAATATTGTCAGCATGCCGCTGGCCAGCCAAACACGGGCATCAAGCGTTCAAACAACTGCTTCTCACATCTTTACTGATTTGATCATTGGAAGGGATGGAGATAAGGAAAACATTATAAGCACAATCATACAAGACAACTCTTTGGCTTCAGAGATCCTCTCAGTTGTCTCCATTGTCGGGATGGGTGGATTGGGGAAAACTACGCTGGCTCGTTATGTTTATCATGATGAGAGAATAAAACATAGTTTTGAAATTCGGTTCTGGGTTGATGTCCCTCAAGATTTTGACGTTAACAAGGTGCTGGAGAAGATAGCAGCATATGATATTAATGAACAAGATCCTTTTATGGTGAATGACATGGATCTACCATATTACCATGATCATGTTATAAGAGCAATTAGTGGGAAAAAGTTTCTACTAGTTCTGGATAATGTGTGGGATCAAGAAGGTTTGAGGCTGAAGTGGATAAATTTGCAAACATGGCTAGATCGATTTGGGGGTGGTGGGAGTCAGGTTCTCATAACTACACGTGATGAAACAGTTGCCGGAATAATGAACTCCAAGCATCCTTACATGCTTAGGGGTTTCACAAAAGATGACTCCCTGGCTTCTCTTTCAAGAGATTGCTTTTACATAGTGGCAAGAGCCAGGCATGGAGGGCACTGGGAAAGAGATTGCAAAATTGTGTCCCAATGTGCCCCTTGTCATAAGAAGTGTAGCAGGCATTTTGGCAGGGAAACGTACACTTCAAGAATGGCGGGCCTTTAGAGATGATCAACTTGCAAATTTTGCTTCTTATGGGGGTGATGTCATGCAGACGTTGAAGCTCAGCTTTGATCACCTAGATGCAAGGTCGAAACTTTGTGTTATTTATTGTTCCCTATTTCACAAGAGGTTCCGTTTTCCCATAGATGCCATTATAAATCTATGGATTGCTTTGGGATATGTTGAGCCACAGTATATAAACCAAAGTTTAGAAGAAGCAGGGGAAGACATTGTGATTAACTTGAAAAACTGTGGCTTATTTGAAAGAGGCGTGTTGAGGAATGTATGTGCCCGCCTATCATCTGTAACCATGCATGATGTGATGCATGATCTTGTTGTCTCACTAGCTGGATACAAGTATAAGATGGCAGATTCAAACAGAAATGAATTCGATAAACGAGTTCGCCATGTTTCAATTGGTAAAGTGGTGTCAGATACAGCTTGGGAAGTTCCCTCTTCACTATTCAAAATCAAGTGCCTACAGTCGTTCATTGTGGGCATGGTTGAGCCCTGTAAAATAAAGCTAAGAAATTGGTCGATTTGCGATGATTCATTGTGGAGATTCCAAAGTTTGAGGGTGCTCACTCTCCGAGGGATACTAATAGAAAAATTGCCAAGATCCTTAGGTGAGCTGATCATCCTACGATATCTTGACTGGTCTCATACTGCTATAGTGAAACTTCCTAATTCAGTCACACGGCTCGTAAATTGACAATCACTTCATTTGCGTCGGTGTGAGCTCCTACGGGAATTGCCAGAGGACATGAGCAAGTTGGTGAAGTTAAGACACCTTGCTTTACAGGGAAGTCCGTTGTTTAATATGCCCACTGGATTAGGTAGATTGACAGATCTTAGAACACTGGATACGTTCATTGTGAGTGAAAGCTCAGGTTCTAAATTCAAGGCTAAAGCTGTAGGTGGATTAGCAGACCTAAATGAGCTCAACAATTTAAGGGAAGAGTTGCATATCAAAGTGCTCAGGGAGTCAAAGGATGTAGTATCGGAAGCTAGAGCTGCAAACTTGAAGATGAAGGAGAAGCTCATGTGCTTTACTATAACTTTCAAGTATGGCACAAAAGAGGATGAGATGGTGCTAGAAGGCTTACAGCCCCATGAAGATCTGAAGGGCCTAGAAATATTGGGTTATGGAGGAGATAGGTTACCAAGCTGGATGAGGGACGATCAACTCCCGAGACTAGCATCAGTATACAAAATTGTAGAAGTTGCATACATCTTTGCTCCTTAGGAAGGCTTCCCTATTTAAGAACTCTGCTTCTATCAAAGTTAGATAATGTGGAGTACATAGAGAGCTATTAGGGTAATTTGGTAATTAGACTTTTAGCTTGTAAGGATAGATACTTTCATCTCTATATATATATAAAAGTGTCAGGCAACCTAAACAGGTTAGCCAATTATTCCCAATACTCGTACGTACTCCTGTTGTCTCTCGTGTCACTCTTTCTCTCTTAGATGGTGAACTTCTTGCTGATCCCACAGATTATCGTAGTATGGTTCGTGCATTACAATATTTGACTATGACTCGTCCTGATATTGCCTATGCTGTTAATTCGGTTTCTCAATTTATGCATGCGCCTCGTACTACTCACCTTCATGCTGTGAAAAGAATTTTCAGGTATTTGCAGGGAACTTCTGATTATGGGCTGTTTCTTTATAGTACTGGCTCTCCTACTGTGACTGTTGCCTATTCTGATGCTGATTGGGCCGGGTGTCCTGACACTCGGCGTTCTACTACTGGTTATGCTGTCTTCCTAGGGAAGAATTTGATCTCCTGGCGCTCTAAGAAGCAACCTACTGTTTCGAAGTCTTCTACTGAAGCTGAGTATCGTGCTGTTGCCTATACTGCAGCTGAAACAATTTGGATACGTCAATTGTTGGCTGATTTAGGGTATTTTCATCGACGGCCTACCATTCTCTGTTGTGACAATGTTTCTGCTATGTATCTTACTGTCAATCCTGTTCATCATGATCGTAGTAAGCACATTGATGTTGATTATCATTTTGTTCGTGAGATGGTTGCTAAGGGTGGACTACAGGTCAATCATGTTCCGACACAGTTGCAGGTTGCTGATATTTTTACTAAGGGTCTTTCTTCTGAGTTGTTTTGTAAACATCGTTCCAATCTATCCGTGATTCCTCCCCGTAAAGATTGATGGGGTGTATTAGGATAATTTGGTAATTAGACTCTTAGCTTGTAAAGATAGATACTTTCATCTCTATATATATATAATAGTGCCAAGAACCTAAATAGGTTAGCCAATTATTCCCAATACTCGTACAAGAGCAATGATAGTAGAGGCGATGCTAATAATAGTGGGGACGAGTTATTCCCCAGCCTTGAAATTTTGACTGTTATAAACATGCCAAAACTGAAGGGATGGAGAATGTCGACAAGTGGTAATCGAGATCTACAACAACTCCCGCAAATTCAAGATCAGCATTATCTAGTTGAATGGAAGCCAGCATGCCCCAAAATAAAGTACCTGACAGTGAGCAATGTGCATTTGGCAATTACATTGGGCCATGCTTTTCTTGAAGTTCTCTCTTTTACGAGTATAAATTGCCAGTGTCTCATCCCTCTCAGCAACAAACACTAGTCCTATACTCCTATTGAATAGTTAATTTCCCAAACTTCGCAGGTTAAGCTTTAGTAGTACTGTACGATTAGTCCTTCCAGAGGAGTTCAAAGACTTGTCTTCCCTTGAAGAGCTTGATATCAGATTTTGTGGACAGTTACAGGCAATACCAGATTGGATTGACGGACTCACCTCCCTCAAAACAATCTTCATATTGGGTTGTCCCAAATTGGAAACACTGCCGCATCAGATAAGCAATCTCTCTAGCTTGCAATCACTTTCAATTATGAGATGTTCTAGCTTGCTTGAGGAGAGGTGTCGAAACCCAACTGGAGAATACTGGACCTTTCTTCAACATATTCGTCATGTATACATTACCACTAGTGGTTAGAACTTAGGACTTAGGAGGAATATATTGGATACTCAAAAGTGTAGATTGTAATGCTGACACTGTTGTCCGCTAATTAACATTCTCTCTCTTTTATTTCTCACCTCGCATGTTGAACTTCCAGTTGTTAGCTCAAATAAAAATATTGATTAGTAATAATGCAAACTCATAAGTTGAATATATTTTAGTATCATCATTTCGGTTAAAATAATTTCAACTATGAGCTATTTTAGAATAATTCAAACTCATAAGTTGATTATATTTTAGTATAGTAAGTACATTTAAATACCCCTTATGAAGCTAGTCGAAATAAACAAGCAAACAACATTGAGTACTGTAAGGATACGTTTCGTTCGTGTCTGTTTTAGACAATATTATGCACGCAAAGATAAGATGGGATGCATTGAGATGGTTTGCATGAAAGAGGATGTAAGATATTTCTTTGGTGTTTTTTATTTTTATTTAATCTATATACCTATATATAACAAGAAAAAAACCTTCGTGTCAGTTATTTACGCATTTGGACGATGTGTCAAATGCACGTAAAATTCGTTGATGTGTCAAGCTCACAGAATTTTGACATTTTAAATTAATCTCAAAAATAAATTGATATCATGGTATATTTTCTGGAAAATTACAATATATTTTCCGAAAAAGATTTTGTTACTATTATGTTAGACAATAAAATCAGAGCAAATAATAAATCCATATTTTGTAATCAGTCAATTATGATTAAGAAATTGTTGCAAAGAAATAAATCAATAAAATCATAGTAAAGAATATTGCAATAAAATTTGAAAAATTAAATTTGAGCAAAGATTAATGTAATAAAATCTAGAAAATCGCAATAATCACACTACTACCTAAAACTAAAATTAGAGAAAAATAATAACATAGCTCTTACTTTTAAGAAGATCTACAAGGTCTACCTACTCTATTTGTTATTAGCAATGCACCTCACAATTTTTAGGTATATTACTTTTAAGCAGGCCCGTCCCTGGGGGCAGGGCAGGCAGGGCGGCCGCCCAGGGCCCATGGAAGGGTGGTTCAGCTTCAGTTGCATATCAGGCCTACAACTGATATATAGAGTTTGGTCGCATAGATTAACAAATGAAATAAAGTAGTATAATGGTCTGTTAAGCATGCAATGAATTTCAAAATTGCATGTAAGATGCTGGGTTCGACTCTTGTAAAGCAGTCGTTTCGTACCTTTTTGTTTTTTTTTCTTGTTTTGTTTTTGTTTTTGATATTCTTATTTACTTCACCCACTTTGTTTGTTTTAGTCATTTAATGACTTGTTTTTCTTACTTAGCTTCTCTTACTTTGTTTTTGTTTTTCTTCTTTTATTTCACCTAGTTTGTTTGTTCTAGTAATTCAATGAAAGAAAGAATAAATTTTTCTTAAATTTTTAGGAAAATTTGTCAGGAATAAGTCAACCTTTGCGTTGACCGCTTCTAACAAGTCAACCTAAAGATATTCCAATAACAAGTAAACCTTGTAGTCACTTTTGCTTTTAACAAGTCAAAACCGGCTATCACCTCTTGTTAACCTGTCTAACAGGTTAAATTGACACATGTCACTCTCTTATTACACATTTGAAAATATAAAATTTATACTTCGAAAAATAATATATATAAAAATTAATTCCCCTCCTCCTTCACCCCTGTTTCCCCTCTATACATCTCCTCTCCCTCTCTTTCTCTCTCCACTCTTAAACCCCAAATTCCCCCCTAACCTAGCCTCCTCACCTCCTCCCTTCTTTTCCTCTCTGCTTACCTCCAACCCTCCATCGGCAGTCTATCCTTATATTGAATGACTCGATCTATGCTAGTCTCATTCCATCCATTTCTGCTTGAAATCATGAGAATTAAGCACGGTGCTACCAAGAAACGAAGCAGCAATACACATCTTTCTCTCCTTCTTCTTCTGATTCAGCATGCAATCTAATGAACTCATTTTTCATCAAAAAATAACATAACCTCAACTTGAATCAAACTGCACGAAATTCATTTAAATGGTCGATAGAGAAACAAAAATAAGCAAATGTTATACATATCTGGATCATACACATGAGAGAATCTCATAATCATAGATTAATAAACGAAAAATTCTTAAACAGCAACAATACTTGCACATACTAGCTGAATATTCTAAAATTAGTCCAATATACAACAACATCCCAAGAATTGCACAAAGAAAGCAAATTCCCTTTTGATTTCCTTTTATGTCTTTTGTTGTTTAGAGTGGGTGGGACCTTCCTCTCACAGTTCACTAGTAATTGGACAAACAGGCATCACCACATCATAATTTATAACAAATCAAAAGGATAAAGTTGAATCTTATGGATTATAGAAAAAATGAAGCAATATATATAAGGATAGGGAAAGAAACACCCTTCGTAGATTGTAAATGAGGCGTTCTCGTTGAAGTTCCAACATTTAATGGAGGAATGGAATTTCTCAGAAGACTAACCTGGGTTTTTGGTCCTACGGCTTGTGATCAGGAAGTTGGCGTAGATGTGTTTCTTGGTTTGGCTGTAGGACTTAGTCTACTTAGTGGTGGCAAAGTTGGTGTACCGGTGGTTATGGAGGAGAAGGAGGAGAAGAGAGAAAAAGAAAACAAGGGAAGGAAGAGAGAGATAGTTGAATTTTAAAAAAATTAAAACCAATCAAAATGAGACACATGGGCATGTAACCTAAACTAACAAGTTACTAACAAGTAACTTGTAAAAAAACTTGTTAAAAGCAAAAGTGACTACAAGGTTTACTTGTTATTGGAATATCTTTAAGTTGACTTGTTAGAAACGGTCAACGCAAAGGTTGACTTATTCCTGACAAATTTTCCAAATTTTTATTATTATTCCATGATACTATCTATTGTAAATTTTCATTGACTTGTATTACTTCCTCTTTTCTTTTTACAATAGAGATTTAAAAACGAGGTGCAAATTAGGTTTTATATTGTAAACTTATATAATTTGTACATTATATGAAACGTAGAATTTCAAACCTACAGTTATACAAAGTATTGAATTTTAAAAGAGTCCTAATTTCTTGTTTCGCCCGGGCCCATAATATGTCAGGAACGACCCTGCTTTTAAGCCACAATTTCCTCCATTGGTAAGCAACAATGTATGTAGTTAAATGTTTCCTATCAACATCAAATTTTATTCTATAAATCATGAGCATTTATTACTCTTTCTTTTTTTATCTCAATTGAGCTAGTAACTTGTTTTAGTTACCTAGCTCAAATAAGCTATAATGTCCAATGTTCAGCTACTAGCTTGAAATATCTTTATATTTTCAAGCTAGTCCTTATATATAACCATTATAGATGCTCCAATTAACTTCTTTTTAAGGAAATTATATTGAGAGCAAATAAAATCCGAAATTATCTTATATATTAGGCTAAAATCGGGTATATTACAGATCATTAAAATAACGTTTGATGCTTGATTGTAACCATGTGATATGGTCTACAATTATTACTGTGCACCTGGGTGTACCGTGCGCATCGTACATCCGGAAACAAATTGCAAATTACTTTATCTATTAAACGCGTGCAACTATATCATCAAAGCAACTTAGCTCAGTTGACTTTGAGCGCTTAGTTAGCATTGTACTGCGTGAGGTCGCAGGTTCGAGTGTTAGACCTCACATGTTTTTTTTTCCTATATTTATCCTTTTCACTTTCTTTTTTGAATTAAAAGTTACTAAATTTTTAACTGATTTATAGGATGTTTACTTTAACATCTTCTTCACTTCTTTTGTCTCTAATATTACTAAAATATTTTTAAAAATAGATTTAGAATGTTCTGATATAATTTATTTAATAATAAAGGAGTTATTATTTTCTACTTTCTCAAAAAAACGGTATGAAAATCACACTAGAATGTGATAAAAGAAAGAGCAATAAAAATTCAAATGAGCGATGATATTATTTTTCACTCTAAGTGCACATGTATATACTATTACATATTGATGATTTTTTCACTATAATGAGCAATGTATCTTAAGATGAACAATCATATATTGTAGTTTAAAGTTTGTAAGAGTAAAGAACAAATATTAGTCTCATTGTTTGGGTCATCACCTACAAAAGTACACATTTAACCCTTATGAGCAATTTGTATCTAATGAGCAGAAACTAAAATCTTTGAACATCCTGAAAAACATGTTTTATATAGTTCATATTATGATCTGATATTGAATGAGATAGAATAACTCTGCTCTTTCACAATATGAACAATTTTATTTTACTCATTTTGATCAAATGAGCAGTTTATTTTGTCTTGAGAAGAAATCGATCTGCTCATTTTGACAAATGCAGTATTTTTGTTTTGATCAGTAAACATTCTGATTTCAAGTGAGGTAAAATAAATCAGCTCATTCACTTGAGCAGTTTTATTTTACTCATTTGATCAAATAAGCAATTTTTTTACACAAAAAGTTCAGTAAACATTCTAATCTTGAGTTAGATAAAATAAATTTGCTCATTCACAAAATGAGCTTTTTATTTTACTCATTTGATCAAATGAGCAATCTTTTTGCACAAGAAGATCAACAAAAATTCTGATATTGAGTGAGTTAAAATAAATGAGCTCATTCAAATGAGCTGTTTTATTTTACTCATTTGATCAAATGAGCAATCTTTTTTCCACAGGAAGATCAATAAACATTCTGATCTTGAGTGAGTTAGAATAAATTAATTTGCTCATTTAAGAAATGAACGACTGTTATAGGTTCTGGCATTTTTTATTCTAAACCCTAATTTTTTCAACTAAGCTCTTATTTTTCACTTCATGAAACGGTTGCTTATCTTCCTAAAATAATCAATTATTTGAAATCGGTGCATCAATTAATGAAATAAACAGATTAGCAATGAAGTATCTTGAATTTGTTCTTCGATTGGTTCTACAATTGTAAATTTGTCATTGTTGAGTTCAAAGTTTCAACTTTTCACCTTATAAAAACCCAAATTATCCCAAAAATTTTAAAAATTTGCAACGAATTTCTCAGATTGTTGTATGAATTTGTTGAAATCACTATGATTTGATAAATAATAAGACATGAATCTGTCGGAAATTAATTTGGTTGAAAATCAACATTTTTCTGGGTTTGGGGATGAATAGAGAGATGAACAACATTTTATCTTCTTGTGTGGCAATTGACGAGCGTGCCCCTGATCTTCGAGTTTATTACGAGATTGCCACTGCACGGTACACCCGTCCCGGGTGCATGGTCTCTAATATGGACATTTTAAGGAGATTATGATAATCTAATACTGTATATCCTTATAAATTGCGAACAATTTAGTTCATTTGTTCACAGTTTCTTGTGAGCTTTTTCACATGTTGCTTTGGCCTTTTCTTCTCAATTTAAAAATAATATTTTTTTCATTTAGTAATTTAGGCAAAAGCTAGCGGGCACCAAGACGGATAAATAACAATTACACCCAGTGTGATTTTGACATATATTTCCAAAATTTATATCATTTTAGGAAATATATTGAGTGTTAAATAACGGCCAGAGACATTTGTTAACAATATCCAACAATTTGTAACGTGACAAAAAAATTGGAAGATATTGCGAAAGCATGACAAGTGGCGAGTGCTTCAATATCGACTCTTGTCACTTAAAAATTACAGAACATGATATTTAGCAAAAATAATTTTTCTTTGCTATATATAGGTTAAAAGGGTTTAAATAAGTACTAATAAGGTTTGACCCTTCTTACAGATAAGCTCTTAGTAAATTGTAAATAAGTTCATATAAAACTAATAAGTTCATATAAAACTAATAAGTTCTAATAAGTTTAAATCAGTGCTAATACGTTGAAAAGAACGGACTTGTAATCTATAAAAAATGATCATATCTCAACTCTTCTTAGTGGATGATTTTGAGTATCAAGTCACATAATAAGGGCTTATTCTCTTCGGCTGAACTTAACTAAAATAATTTGAAATAACTGAAATGGAAATAACTGAACTGAAATGAATAGTGTATTGTGAGAGTAAAAGTATTGTGTTGACCAGAAATGTAAATGACCGAACTATATATTCTTTCGAATAATATCAACAGTATTGAACTGAACTGAATAATAAAATATGAAAGTATAAGATATTTAGTGACGAGTACCCTACATAATAAACACAAGACAAATGTTACACATAGCCCTACATAGCATTTGATACTTTCTTAAACTAGTAAACACAAATAATAACTAATAACGGTTGACACTTGATTTGCCAATAAGTTCCCAAATTAAAACTATGTTGGACAAAATATTTAGGGGCAGTTTGGTTTGGGGTTTTCAGGAAAGGGTAAGGGAATCAAGTATATGTTCTTTATTATGTGTATTTTATCACTCCCTTTCCCCCCTCCTAACCCCCAAACTCCTCTACTCTCATTCCCACCCACCCACAAGGTATCACTTACCCTTTCTTCCTTCTTCACCATGGTCAATCTGACCCAACTTTGACCACCAATTCACCACCAAATACCACCACACAACTCCCCACCGCCACCACCTATACCATTGTCCCCACCGCCGACGAGCCCAGAATCACCCAACCCCATCTCCGTCGAGCCCACAACCACCCGACGTCACCTTTGACGCCTCGCGCCACCTTCAACGATCCAAAATCGCACGATACCAAAGAGCCCAGGAACGCACGATTTACCGTCGACGAACCAAGAAACGCAAGACACCGGCATCGGTGAGCCCAGAAATGCACGAAACTGGCGCCGTCGGGCCCAAAAGCGCACGAAACCGGCGCCGCCGAGCACAAAAACACACGAAACTAGCGCCGACGAGCCCAAAAACCCACGACGTAGCCTAGTCCCTCCCAAATATGATTTTAGATAGCGGTGAAGGGAGAGAAATTGGCATGCATGCACCAAGAGAAAGGAGAGACGCCGACGCCGGTCAGAGAGAGAATGCAGAGGGGTGACGGTTGAGTTGGTGCTAAGTAGAGGGAAAGAGAAAAGAGGGATATCCAGGTTGTTTATTTACATTTGACCTATTGCTCTCTTTATTAGCTTTTTATTTTACTTTTGCAATAGACCCGCGACCCACATTTGCCCCACATTATACTTTATGGATTTAAATAATACCAGCAACTAACCACTCACAATAAAATAAACAAGTCAAATAACACTCCTAAAATTTTGTTGCGGTCAAACTGTATAAGTAATATAGGACGAAGGGAGTATATTTGTATTAATAATATGAAATTATGAGAATTTATTGCTAAAAATATCTTCAACTAGAGTATTTCGTTCTGAAAATAAATTTTGTTAAATGTGGATGTAGCTTTAGTGGTTGAATTCAGCTATAAATATCTATATTTATTACTATAATTTAGTGTGCGGTTAAACACAGCTCGTATTTACTAGCTCACAGCCCGTATACATATGAATACGTGGTAGAAAAGTCTATATTACGTCCTCTTCCTTTACTCACTTCCTTTAGAAAGCTTTTTTTTAAAAATAAATTGAATTTTCAGGGAACCGGATGGATTTTATGGTACCGTGTAACGAAAACTCTACCCGGTTCCGTGAAAAACGAATAATTCACGGCACCGGCGGATGGAGTTTTCGGTACCGTGTACCGGAAAGTCCATCCAGTACCGTGTACTGGAAAGTCCATCCGGTACCGTGTACCGGAAAGTCCATCCGGTACCGTGTCACTCACCTTATCAAATGTAATCCTAAAGTCCTCTAATAAATAGTAGTCGGGGAAGTAGGGTCGAATCCACAGAGAAACAGTTCCTTCCCTAATTTTCAGTCAAATCTAGATTATAGGAACGAGTGTTTGTGAGTAATTATACTAAACTAGACTATAACTAAATCAAGAATATCAATAATAAAGAATCTAGGGCATAGGTTCACCAATGATCAATACTTCGGGATGAAACACACCAATCAATAATTAATAATGCAGTTAAATAGGTTGATTTGTTCTATCGAATCGAAATCAACCATAGAATGATATTAACAGGCTCTCGCAATTTATTAATACCAACTCTACCTATTGAAACTAGCCTGAATATCAAGTTTATACCTCTCGGCCCATAACCTCATATTGTAACACTATAACAATCAAATCTGGCCAAATTGGATTGAATAGAAATAAAAACATTTAATAGTAATCAACATACATCGATAAAAATCAATACTTTATAAACATCCCTTCATAATTGATCATGGATCCCCTTAAATCCTAGAAATAGACTACTCAATCATAATTGGGGAAAACATAAACATAATGAAATAAGCAGACATGAATTAATAATCAAGGATTGAATAGAAATAAGAAGAGAAGAGAAATAATACCAATTGTAAAACCAATCTTGCAAAATCAAAGCTTCTATTGAAAATTCAATGTAAATTGGGGAAAAAGCAAAATTAGGATTCTTAACTAATTGAGAGAAAAAAATTCTAATCTAAAATGAATTAATGATGGAAAAATATATTAGAAAATAAGATAGGAAATAATAATATTCCTTGAGTCTTTATACCTTTCTATTTCCTAAAACAACTAGAAAAATAGAGCCAAATTCGTCAAAAGATAAGGCCTTTTCGACTATAAGCTACACGGAATAGCCCGCGTGCGCGGGTTTTCATCCTGCAAAATAGCGTCAACTTGCAAAGACCATATCTCACAAACTAGCAGTCGTATCGGGGCTTGTGATACACCGTTGGAAACATCTTCACGTCTAGTTTCCAACACCACTAGAATCACTCAATTCCGATCTCTGGATAATGAGTTATGATCAAAAGAGTGCACATGACTCGATTTCCATATTTCTTTTAATATGTTTGTGCTGTGTTTAGGTTGCAATCTAACTCGAAGATGCCCTTTGGACTTCTCATTTGACTTAGCTCCTTCCTAGATGTTTCTCATGCTTAAACTTGTCCAATAATATTCCAATTGTGTTCTAAATACCTGAAAACTACCAAAAACACCGAAAACACACACAAGAGTAATATTTGGTCAACTTAAGTAACTATATGCAATTATGGACTAAAAATGCAACTAAATGATCCTAAAATGTAACTAAATGCATCATGAAAGACCTATATCAATATGACTCATCACCACGCCTAACAACAATTGCCCAGAACAACTTCCCACTACTCCTACTAACTGATTGCATTCTGCTCATGTTTTTTATTTTCGTTTCTCTCTCTGTTTATTCATTCCTCTGCTCTCTTCCATCTTTCCTCCTTCCTCTTCCTCTACTTGCCCAATTCAAAATAAATGATTGATGTTAACCGTTTAATTTCTTTTTTTATTGTTAGTATGAGTTTTCATCTGCAATATTAATTTTGTAAAACTCACTTATTATGTTTTTACATGTCAGTTGATTCATGTTCCATGACCATCCATCGGCCGGAGTTTTGATCGGTAAAAAATGGAGAAAGTGAACTGGGGTGATTTCAATTCCATTACCTTGCTGGCTTTGATCATTGTTCTGGTTTCCTTTTTTCTAGCTTACTTGTAAATTTCAAATGATTTTTTAAATTAAAAATAAAATTTTCAAATACAATAAGGCTATAGAAAATAAAAAATATAAGTTGAGGGCTATTTGAGAGAATTAAAAAAAACAAATGATCACCATATAGAATTTGAAAAAGTTCAGAGTTATCAACTATCACGTAGAATTTCTCTATAACTTTTCATTATAATTTAACAGAAATATTGTTATAAAATACCAAGGTTTTAGCACTTTTTAAAAATAAATACCAAGGAGTTGCGAAATGTGAAATAAATACCAACAAGTTATGCTTTTCTTAGAAATCCATACCAACTAACAATTATCCTCTATTTTTCCGTCACTTTCTCACCCAAATTTAACTCATCTTAGATTTTATGTTGTTCAGAGATGAAGTTGAATGGATTTATGTTAGTTGTTATGGATTTCTAAGACGGAAAAATAGACAAATATTTGTTATTTGGTATGGGTTTCTAAGAAAAACATAACTTGTTGGTATTTATTCTACATTTCGTAACTCTTTAGTATTTATTTTAAAAAGAGCTAAAACCTAGGTATTTTCTGACAATATTTCCTAATTTAACCCCACATCATGCATTCAAACTAATAATATCACCAACCACCACCACCTATACCAAGTACCAACCACCTAACAGCTACCACCACCCCTTCAAAACAACCACCACCTTTCACCACCCTTCAAAACAACCACCACCACCACCTTCAAAATTCGGCTGCTTTCAACCCCACCACCTTCGAAACCCACAACCACCGCCCTAAAACGAACCCAATCGAAGCGCCATCACCCCCCAAAAACGAACCCAATCGAGACACCTTCATAACCACCAAAAACGAACCCAATGGAGACCTACCTTCGAAATCACGAGCTTTGAAAATGAAGCCAGATCTGGGCAACAATCAACAATCAACAATCATCGGTGGACATTCTTCGACGCTATCCTTCAACAATTGCATATGAGCCATTGACGCCATCCTTAAACAATCGCATATAAGCCATCTTCGAAATAAATAACAATCGCCGGCGAAAAAGGTTGGTTCAATTTGGTAGTTATTGTTTCGATTTGGGCAAATAGAGGTTATACTTACCGGCGAGACGAGGTTAAGGTAATTCAGTTTAGTTCACTTTATTTTTCGAGTTGACTTCAGCACCCTAGAGGCCTAGACTCTGTGTTTGCCGAATTGTCAAAAAGCAAACCTTTCTCTGTTTATATGTCACTAAGAACTAATCACGATTGTTGTTATACTTATTTTATGCTCATTCATTTTCTCCATATGATTAGCATTGTGATGGTCTTTTTCTAATTGCGTGTAAGAACAGGAAAATATCTTATTATCCAGTTGGAGGTTAAGTGTTGGAGAATATCTTATTACAGTGCATTTAACTTTTTGTAATCTGTTTTTGCGCTTTTGCAGTGAGGAGTTTTATTATGGGGATCAGTAAAACTGAGATAAATTTGACAAGATTAATTAGTGCTGCCCCTCAACAACAAAATCAGGCAAAATTAATCCATGTATGCAAATTATGTCGGTGTGTGTGGATTTTTGGAGTTTGCATGTATCTACTTGTTTACTTTTTCTCTTGATGTCATGTTTTAAATTGGATTTTGATTATGCAGTATGTTGCTACACTTCGTGAATTGTTGGAACAGCTAACTGAAGAGACCACTCCAGAAGGCTTGCCCAGGTTGATGTATATTATCTCTTTTAGTTATGTACTCTAAAGTGCTTGTTTGTGCAATGTCAATATGTATGTGGACAATAACGAGAACCGTTGATTACGTGTGGTCAAAGTTCCATTAAATTCTATTGCTTTTACCCAAAATGAAAGGAAGGAGTTGGGGGAAGAGTGATTGAGGAGGAGGGGATGATTTTATTCAGTGATGCTATATTGGTAATCATGGAAGTTGATACTATTGAATAACCTCAGCAGTAGTGCGGAACTGCCAAGTGCCAACCAATATAATGACATCAAGATCCTAGAAATGCAATTCAGATTTGCTGCATTTATAAATTATCAAATTGCTTTATATTTGTTGAGAATCAACTTATTGCGCATATGCATTGTGTAGCTAACTGGGAATTAGCATCGGGATTGATGTCTTCAACTGGTTTAAGTCATGAGTTATCTGGACCACCACCTTTTCAAGTTAAATATATCATTGGCTTATGGCTCCATTTTCAATTAAATTCCTTCGTAGCTGGCATGGGATTGCTACCAGTAGGCTGGTAGCTAACAAATGTCTATACGTAGCTTATACTGCCCTTCTCATCTTAAAAACTACTACATTCTATATGAGTTTACCAGTCCTCTATCTTAATCAATGCCCTCTGCTTCTGGATTGTGCTCGTAGGGTCTCAAAAGCTAAAGTAAATGATTACTCTGAGAAGATTGAAGCTATTGCTTCCAGATTAGTTTCAACAGAGGTAAGTTTTGAAGACCTCTTGATATTAATTGTTTTGCTATTCTTAGTTTTGAAGACCTCTTGATATTAATTGTTTTGCTATTCTTAGTTTTGAAGACCTCTTGATATTAATTGTTTTGCTATTCTTAGTGTTTTTTTTGATGTGGTGGTTGTGCAATATATTTTTCGAGTAGACTGCCTAATCACCTCGAGATCTGCCAACGTATGTTTTGATAAAATTCTGCAAATGTGCTGTACTGATATTTGCTTATTGCTCGTGTAGCTTTAGTGTGATTTTAGTTGACGAGGTTGCTAATGACATAGATACAGAAATTGAGTTTCTTGATTTGGAACTTCTTTTTATATAGAAGTACTATGCTAAAACTATATATGCAGGATACTTGGACTCTCTAGGGTCTAGTATTTCAGTGCTAAAATAACATTAGCAACCAGTACTTAGGAGGGAAACAACATTTACGTGTATCTGTTCTTATTAGGAGGGAAAGAATAGGTAAACAGAAGTTGCTGGGTGCTTTATGTAGAAATAAAATTGGTTCTATTGCCTTTATCTGCTCTCTTTCATGAAGATGAAGCTGTGATTTGTCGGTCAATGCACAACCAGTACTTAGGACCTCTTTCGTTTTGGACTTTGAAACTGCAAGAGCTGGTTTTTTTTGCTTCTAGAGTTCCCAAAGAGAGAATATTGCTCTATAGATCAATTTAGTTTAGGGGTGTACATGACTATTTGGAATATGAATAATGCAGGAAATTTTTGTAGAGACTTGCACTGAGGGAAGCCCTCAAAGAGTTGAAGAACTAAGAGTTGCCTCCCCACCAGGACTTAGAAAAAGACCAGTGTATGTAAACACCTTTGTTGATTTGAATGACATTCTATGTGCTTATTCATCAAGTTCCCTTTAGGAAAATCCAAACTGAGTTGAAATTAATGATTTCGAGTATAGGCCATCCTCATATGTTGAAGACCGATCTCGTGATAATGCTGAAACTGATTCATCACCACTTGTTAAATTAGATGATGCTGCTCACTCACATATCAACAAGCACAGGTACTCATGTTTAAAACTTTATTTTATGCCTCGTCCACTAATTAGATGACTATGTTGAAAATTTCACAGTTCATTTTAGTTTATGCTTTTTATGGTTTGCTCGATGTTTGGCACATCTACTGTCTTTAGGTAGTGTTGCGAGTTGCAACTCAGGATAATTATGATTAACCTCTTCCATTAGTTAGGACTTAGGAGCGTGAGAGCAAGGGGCTTAAATCTCGAAGGCCACCACTGCGGCGTCCATTTTCTCTTCCTCGGTGAGGTTGTAGAAAGAGAAGAAGCGCTCTGCCCTCATTATCTATCCATCTGGGTTTACGCCCTCAAAGGTAGGCATATCGAGCTTCTTATGCCTCCAACCGGTTGCTCCTCCTCCTTGAGGTACGCCTCCCATCCTTCCATTGCTAGGACCACCTCCTTGTCGGAAAACTGGTATCTCAAATTCAGGTGGAGGAGACTCGCCCCTACGTCCTCTGCTCACCGCAGACATCAGTGCCCTAATGTCTTCCCGGAGTTTTCCCTGTTCGTCGGAAAGCTGTGCCGCTACCTTGGCTATCTCTTCTTTCACTTGTTGGTTCGATTCTTCCATATTTGCTTTCATAAGCTCCCCAACTTGCATTTGAAGGTTCTGTCTCCATACCTTTGCTTCTTTATGAACGTTTTCTCTCAGCTCGTTAAGTTCTGACTCGAGCGTGTCCATTCTCTGGCCTTGGGTTGGCCCCATGGTGTTCCCAAGAAGGATGGGCTCTGATACCATTGCAACAGTAAAAGGGAATGAAAGGGATTAGCTTAGAAGGGGAAGAGGAATAGAGGGAAGAATGTGAGATCTTTGTATTGCTCCAAGGAATCAGTACATTAGGTCAGCATCTGAGTGGCTTCCCACACTCCCAAACTACACTACAATACTCTAAAATGATTCTCACTTTTTTGGATGACCTACATCAGTTACATCATTCTCCATATATAGCACTAGCCACCTTATTTTCTTCCATTTGATTGGTCACACACTATGCTGGAATGTCTATGCTGCCCTGTTGTCCTCCTTTGTCTTTTCTGTGCTTTTGCTGCTCTTAGTCCTACTCTCATTTGCTGTGTTGTTGTTGCTTCTCTTGTTGCGGCGTGCATACACATTTTTGATGCGTGGCTTGGGTGGGTGCATAACAATACCTCCCCCAAAGTGCCATCTTGTCCTCAAGATGGAAGTAAGGAAAACCTTGTATGACTGCCGTAGCATCCTCCCATGTGGCTTCAAAGTCTGGCAAATCTTGCCATTTAAGCAGCACCTCTTTGGTGTCTCCTTGGGGGTGGTGAGTGGCTCGAATGCCCAGCAATGTTTCGGGTTGAGTTTTAAGGACCATGGCAGCTGAGAGGTGAGGTGGAAGAGGTTGGGAAGAGTGTAATTGGCCAAGGGCTGGTTTGAGTTGTGAGATGTGGAAAACTGGGTGGATTTTGGTGTGGGGTGGAAGTTCAAGTTTGTAAGCTACCTCGCCAATGCGTTGCAAGACCTTATAGGGTCCATAGTTGCGGGGTGCAATTTTCATGGGGTCGCTTGGCTAGGGATTGTTGTCGGTAGGGTTGAAGTTTGAGATAGACAAAGGTCCTCTCTTGGAAGTTGAGGTCACGACGTTTAGTGTCGGCTGCCTGTTTCATTTTCTGTTGAGCACGGAGTAATTGAACTCGGAGGTCATCAAGTATGGCATCTCTTTCTTGCAACTGAGCTTCCAAAGTACCTACTGCTGGGGGGATCTCGACCATACACGGCCTTGAAGGGGGTGGTTTTGGTGGAGGTATGAGTCGATGTATTATACCAATATTCAGCCCATGGAAGCCAATTAGCCCATTGACGAGGCTGGTTGCTCGTGAAACACCATAGGTATGTTTCCACCGATTTGTTGACGGCCTCGGTTTGCCCATCGGTTTGAGGGTGGTAAGCGGTGCTTCTTTTAAGGCTTGTTCCCTGGAGACGAAATAGTTCCTTCCAAAAGAGGCTCATAAACACCTTATCTTGATCCGATACAATAGAGGTCGGGAACCCGTGCAAGCGCACAATCTCTCGAATAAACAAGGCTGCCACTGTAGTAGTTGTGAAGGGGTGGCGTAATCCCAAGAAATGCCCATACTTGGAGAAGCGATCCACAACCACTAGTATCGTATCAACCCCATGGGACCTTGGAAGGCCTTCGATGAAATCCATAGAAATGTCCTCCCAAATCTGGTTCGGAATAGGAAGTGGTTGGAGTAGTCATGCCGGGCACTTGGCCGAGGTCTTGCTTTGTTGGCATGTGAGGCAAGCTTGAACGTAGTTGGCAATGGTTTTGCGCATGCCATGCCAAAACCATTCTTGGGCGACCCTAAGGTAAGTCTTGAGTTCACCCGAATGCCCCCCAATGGGACTATCATGGTACGCCCATAGGATTTTCGGGATGAGAGGTGAAGAGGGGGGAACTACCACACGCCCTTTGTAAAGCACACGACCCTGTTCCACAGTAAACCCATCCATATTTTTCTGCCCTTGTTGCAAATCCTGGGCCAAACCTTTGATGTAGCCGTCTCTTGCCAATTCTTCGTAAACTTCCTGCCATTTAATTCCAGCCACCGACACCATAGTTTGCAACTCCAAATCAGACCAATCACGCCTTGACAAGGCGTCTGCCACCCGGTTAGAGGTTCCGGTTTTATAATGGATAGTGAAATCGAACCCCATTAGCTTAGACATCCATCTCTGGTACTCAACTCCCACTTCGCGTTGTTCTAGTAAGTATTTCAGACTTTGTTGATCAGTGCGCACTATAAATCTTCGGCCCAATAAATAGTGTCTCCGCCTCAACACGGACAAAACGATGGCCATCAATTCCTTTTCGTATATCGGTTTCAGACGGGCCCTCACACCAAGTGTCCTACTATAATAGGCTATCGGACGCTGGTTCTGCATCAGTACAGCACCTAGACCGAATCCGGAGGCATCCGCCTCGATGACAAATTCCTTTTCAAAGTCCGGCAAGGCAAGAACTGGAACTTCTGTCATTGCTTTCTTGAGTAGTTCGAAAGCGCGAGTAGCTTCACTATTCCAAGCGAAGTTGTCTTTTTTCAATTGGTCGGTGAGGGGGGCAGCAATACGCCCGTAGCCTTCCACAAATTTCCTATTGTAGCCCGTTAGACCAAGGAAACCCCGTAAATCTTTCTAAGTTTCGAGGAATGGCCATGCTAACATTGCTTCTATTTTTTCTTTATCCACGGCCACCCCTTGAGTAGAGATTCGATGGCCCAAATATGGTACTTCACGTTGGCCAAATTCACATTTCTTCCAATTAGCATACAATTTTTGTGAAGCCAAAATCTCGAGCACCATCGTCAAATGTTTTACATGGGATTTTTCATCACAACTATAAACCAAAATGTCATCGAAAAACACTAAAACGAATTTACGTAAGTAAGGACGGAATACCTCATTCATCAAGCATTGGAATGTAGCCGGGGCGTGTGTAAGTCCGATTGGCATCACAAGCCATTCGTAGTGCCCTTCGTGAGTGCGGAAAGCTGTCTTTGGCACGTCTTTGGCTTTAACGTGAATCTGATGGTACCCGGACTTCAAGTCCAACTTGGTGTAGATAGCCGACCCATGTAACTCATCTAGTAGCTCATCGATAACCGGAATGGGATATTTATCCGTAACGGTCTCACGATTAAGGACACGATAATCCACACAAAAACGCCACGACCCATCCTTTTTTTTCACTAACAGTACTGGGCTCGAAAATGGGCTGGTAGAAGGTTGGATGATTCCCGCTGTCAACATCTCCCGAATTAAGCGTTCAATCTCATCCTTTTGTATCTGAGAGTACCGGAAAGGTCGAACACTCATTGGATTAGTACCCTCTTTCAAAGTGATGGTGTGTTTTCGACCCCTTTTTTGGTGGCAGACCTGTTGGTAGTTCGAAGATGTGCTGATACTGGGACAGCAGCCCTTTAAGAAATTCGGCAACTTTGGCTCTAGTTCCTTCGGCATGTCCCCTTCCAGATGACTTAACTCCACCAAGACTCCCTCTCCTTCGCCCCTTAAAGCTCGAAGCATAGCTTTGAGGGAAATCTGTGTGCGGTTAAGGGAAGGATTTCCTGTCAATTTAACCCGTTGTCCGTCAACCCAGAACTCATAGATTGGTGTTTCCAATTCGTGGTGACCTCGCCCAAACGTTCCAGCCACTGAACTCCGAGTATAATGTCTGAATTTCCCAATTCAAGTGGTAGAAAATCTTCCACTATTGTTACCCCTTGAAGTTCAAGGCGCACTCCTTCACAACATCCGTGCCCCGTGACCGGTGCTCCGTTGCCCAAGGACACTCCAAACTTAGCTTGTCCAGCCACCTCAATGCCTAGTTTCTTGATTGTAACCGTGGAAATGAAATTGTGGGTCGCCCCGGGATCGATCATTACTACGACATCATTGGCACCTATTTTCCTCCCAACTTCATCGTTTTTGGGTTTGTGAGCCCAACTACCGAGCACAGCGACACCTCAACTGCGTGTACCTGCGCGGTCTCTTCACATTCCCCTCCTTCATCCTCTCCTTCTCGGTCAATCTCAGCTTCTCCGCCTATCATGAGACTTAATTCTTTGTTCTGGCACTGATGGTTGGCTTCCCACTTCCCATCACATTTGAAGCACATTCCATTTTCTCGCCGGAACTGAAGTCCCTGATCGTAAAGGCGACGAAATCCGCCCGGAGTTCTGAAACTGCGTGTTGTGGCTGGGGGTGGGGGTTTTGCGTGAATGGGTTGAGTGATGGAGTTAGAAGAGAATCTGGACTGGGAGGGGTTAGATGTGGGGTGGGCTGTTTGGTTAATGAAAGTTTTGGGTGGTTGGGAATTGCAAGAATAACTGGGCCGGCCCATGGTGAGAGGTGGATTGTAAGTATTTGTGGCCCGCCCAAAAGGACTCACCTTCCTTGGCTGCATATACTTAGATTTTTCCTCTATCTTCAGTGCTAATTCCATTGCTTGCTCGGGGGTCCATTAGCCTCAACTCACCCTGTATCTCCTTTTTTAACCCATTAATGAACTGACCATGAGCAATAGCTTCTGGAACATTTTCCAACGGTGCTATTAGTTCAATAAACCTCCGCCTATACTCCGCCACTCCGGTCTGCTCCAATGCCAACCATTGCTCGTGAAGGGACATGGCCGACGTGGTGCGAAATTGTCGGAGCAAAATGTAGCGCAGGTCATCCCACCGACGGGTTGGGTGTCGGCGGTTCTCCCATTGGTACCATGATAGTGCCTCGCCGTCGAAGGCCACCACTGCGGCGTCCATTTTCTCCTCGGTCAGGTTGTAGAAAGAGAAGAAGCGCTCTGCCCACATTATCCATCCATTTGGGTTTACGCCCTCAAAGGTAGGCATATCGAGCTTCTTATGCCTCCAACCGGTTGCTCCTCCTCCCTGAGGTACGCCTCCTCCTTCTTGAGGTACGCCTCCCATCCTTCCATTGCCAGGACCACCTCCTTGCCGGAAAACTGGTATCTCAAATCCAGGTGGAGGAGACTCGCCCCTACGTCCTCTGTTCACCGCAGACATCAATGCCCTAATGTCTTCCCGGAGTTTTCCCTGTTCGTCAGAAAGCTGTGCGCTACCTTGGCTATCTCTTCTTTCACTTGTTGGTTCGATTCTTCCATATTTGCTTTCACAAGCTCCCCAACTTGCATTTGAAGGTTCTGTCTCCATACCTCTGCTTCTTTATGAACGTTTTCTCTCAGCTCGTTCAGTTCTGACTCGAGCGTGTCCATTCTCTGGCCTTGGGTTGGCCCCATGGTGTTCCCAAGAAGGATGGCTCTGATACCAAGTTGTTATGGCCTGGGATTCACAACCTGAAATCAGTGAAACCAATGCAACAGTAAAAGGGAATGAAAGGGATTAGCTTAGAAGGGGAATAGAGGGAAGAAGGTGAGATCTTTGTATTGCTCCAAGGAATCAGTACATTAGGTCAGCATTTGAGTGGCTGCCCACACTCCCAAACTACACTACAATACTCTAAAATGATTCTCACTTTTTTGGATGACCTACATCAATTACATCATACTCTATATATAGCACTAGCCACCTTATTTTCTTCCACTTGATTGGTCCAACACATTCCCCTAGGGAATGTCTAAGCTGCCCCTGTCCTCCTTTGTCTTTTCTGTGCTTTTGCTGCTCTCAGTTGCTGTGTTGTTGTTGCGGCTCTTGTTGCGGCGTGCATACACATTTTTGATGCGTGGCTTGGGTGGGTGCATAACAGTAACATTGGAAAGCTCTGGTTTGCTCAGCCCAACCGAAAAGAAAACATCCTCGTCGAGGAAATTCTTTCCTGCTCATCTGTGAACCTGAATTCTTTCATCCTCTTCATTTATATATCATTCAAGTTTTTTTTTTCCAGGGATACTTTATTCTCGTTTACGATACAAGATGGAAACTTCTATATCTGTGATACTTAGCATAGTTCTAAAAAACTATTGAGGGGTATTGCAACTTGCCTAGCTGTTTTTATGTATGGTATTTTGTCAGCAATCTTGGGCGAGCTTATGTTAGGAAATTGTGCAGAAACTGGTGCATCAGTTATCATTGAGTTAAGGCATGAAGCACTAAAGCCAGCATGTTTGTGTTTACAGTTACACAAACTGAGGCATTAAGGTTTATCTTGTTTGTATTATTACAGAAAGCTTCAAGAAGACTTAACAGATGAGATGGTGGGAATGGCACAACAACTAAAACATAGCAGTCTCTTGATGAGTCAGTCAATACAAAATGCCGAGAAGGTATGTACCTGTCGTTTTTGGCTTTGCTAGCCTATTTTTGGGGTGAAATTAGATCTACGTTATGCGGACTCACTATACCCATTGGATAGAGAAACGTATCTAAGTATCCCACTCGTTTTTTATGAAAAGTTTCCATGGCTTTGGCCCTAAACAATTTGCATGTAAATTTGATTAAACAATATTAATTCACGTTAGGGCTTTTATTGTGGGGTTGGGGTGAAATTAGGACCTAGTTTACGCTGATTCACATACCCATGTTGGATACAAAAATGTATTTTAAGTATCCAACTCTTTTTTTATGAAAAGTTTCCATGGCTTTGGCCCTAAACAATGTGCATGTCTGCATAGCATGTCTGAGTGTCAAGGATCACACATAGTTATTTGAGGTAAAACAAAAGGTCTTAACCAACATATATTGCGTTAGTGCATTACCTCATGACTTTCCCCCTTTAAGAGCTTTTCCATGAAATTGGTATGGACTTATCTCCAGATGGAACGCTCAGTTTTTATGCTATGGTTCGTTCGTTACACGAGTACATAAATCTATTATGCAGGAAATGTTTTTTTGCTTGCTTAGCTGAAAATAAGACTCTTGGTTTCCAGCTTTCTCTGTCCATGGAAACAAGACATAACCTCTTAATTCTATGCTTGTTGCTTCCAGCATGAAAATGTGGATTTTTTTGTTGATGATGGTTTTGTTGGGTACAGATACTTGATTCAACCGAGAAAGCAGTTGAGCATAGCTTAGCAAGCACTAGTCACGCCAATGTACGGGCAATGAATGTGTTTTCACAGAGCTCAAAGACTTCCTGTTTTACGTGGCTTCTTATGTTTGTTATGCTATTGATCTTCATGATGGTGGTTTTCCTTGTCCGCATTACTTGAATAGTATAACTCTACCTAATGGAAGGTGGCATAGATACACTTTGTAAACTTACTCTATAAAATGACCGTTGAGTTGGTTGCTATGGTGTATACTATTTTTAATTATTTTTTAAAGGCAAGCTCATGGAAACGGTCATCTGGATGCGATCCTGATGCATTATTACATATAGCCTTGAAGTTCAAGCTGAAAAACCATTCAAGTTCCTGATTTTTAAGATAACATAGTATGCTCAGTTACTTGTGATTGTCTATGGGAGTTATATTGTTTGCTAAGCCCCCTATGAACTGCGAATTGAGAAAGCCTTATTTGATATATTTGGCCCTAATTTACCAAATGTAGATAGCAAATTGTGTCCATGTATCCATTTCATGCCTCGGGTTGGGTGAAAATAGTGTATGTTATAGCTTGAGTCCAATACCCGTTACGAGGCATTTGGGGTATGTGGGAATGGGAATTAGGGGATTAGAAAGTGGGATGAGGATTGAGAACTGATTGTTGGGAATTCGTGAAGTATGGCTAAATACCTTGTTTGGTGAGTGGTGGAATGTATTGGGAATAAGTAACAAACTTGCAAATTTACACTAGATAATATGTCCCTTCCTTTACTTTCTTTCTGAGCACTGTCGATGATGGTTGGTCCTTCCATGGCGGACAGTGCCAGAGCAGCAAAGTTGTGACTTGTGAGACTGCACATTTAGTATGCTGGTTCGTACCATTCATATCCGCATCAATCTGTGGAGCCACATACAATACCAATTGAATTTGATTTTCTGATCTAAAAGTAATCTATTTATATTTGTAAAGAGTTTAGATATAGATAATCTCTTCACCATCCTATCATATAGGTGAAGATTTATTATGATGTAAGACATCATAATTTCAAACGAGAGATAATCTTTGACAACCCCAGTGATATAGCTGATGCTATATTTGGTATGCAATTGTTGATTAATGTGACCTTCAGATTTTCTCTTTGCGTCAACTCATATGGGCTTTCTTTGATAATTCATTTGGTTAGACTTTAGAGTATCTGAACGGAAAGGAGAGGAGGGATATATTTTCTCGTTTGGATATAATAAGGGAGGAAGGAAAGGAAAGGGAATTGAAAATATTCATTCCTTCCTCTCTTAATAGCCAAATCCTTTCGGATGTTGGAAAGCTATGGAAGGAAAATTCAATATTACTCTTGCGTTCCTCTTCTTATATTTTCTGTGCATCTCTTCTTTTCCTATTAACATCGTTGTTTAAACAAAGTGGCAATGAGTATGTCTATAATGGAGGTTCTTTTTTTGTAAGTTTACTCTGTGGGATCAACGATTCTATCTTTTATTTAGCTAATTAAGTGTTTGTTCAGTCAATTATTAGTGTCTTCTCTGGTAAATCATATGATACGGGTTGCATAATAAACTTAAAATTAGTCATACTTCTTGTAATCATGTTTAACATTAAAGATGAAAAAGAAGAACTGAAAATTACTTTATCTGTTTTCCTTGTCTATGTTCTTTTTAGTTTTCAAAGAATTTGGAAACTGAAAATATAAACGACAACAGGCAAGGCCTAAGAAATTTAGCCAATCTGCCAAGTTTCATTCCCGTAAGTTTGTAATATTAAGCAATGATGACCATCCATTGCAATATGCTTTGTAATATGATTTCTCTTATCAATATTTTGAACTAAATAAAAAATGCAGCAACATAATTGTTAGTCACCATGTTAGACAATATTGCTAACAAGTATAGGGCTAGGCATGGGCTGTGAGCTAACACAGGTTTGGCCAGGCCAGAGCACAAGAAGTGAGCCGTTGGCTGCTCATAAGCGGGATCCACAGGGACGGCAATGGCAACACATGGGCCAGACAGTGCGCATGGACCTGTCTTTTAAGAAATAAGCGCATGGCATGTCTATTTCCTGGTCCGTGCCCACTGCCCAGCGATACTAATAATTTGGCGAAGAGCAAATACTATGTGTATCTCATTCGTTCTCAGGAAAAAAGGTCAGAGAGAATCGAGGACAGTTCAAACACAATTTACCTTTCTTAAACATCAATTAGTGAAATAATAGTCTACAGATAATTCTCCGGGTTTCTAACTAAACTGATGATCATTTAATTATTTCAAACTGATGATCATGATTTTATGTATCTAATGCATAAAATCAAACCAGTTCCCCAATAAACTCATCGATTATTACATAGTTTTGATCCGTCTTCTGCCCTTCCGCAGCAGCCAGGAAATAGAGCTAGTCAACTTCTGAATTCCTTTGCTTACTGCAATCTTTAATTACAGTTTTTCTCCAGCTGCTGTAAGCCTGTGACATGATGAAGAGTGCATTCACTTAGGCTGCAGAATGAGCAAGTCTTCTGAAGTAAAATGTAAGAACTTAGATTTACTAATTACGATATTTCAGGTTCTAAAGCTTAAACTTAGCAACAGAAGCAAGTTCAAGCTATGTTACTCAGACTAGGTTAGTCGTGTCGAACACGAGTATGTTTCCAAGTGTCCAATTTGGCTAATTTATGGACTATGATAAAAGTCCATGATTTTGGCTTTAAAAAAAGTGTCTAACTGTTCATACTCATATTGGAGTGTCAAGGATACAACACTGATACTTGAGGTAAAATACACTTTTTTGGTAACATAGAGATCAACAAGGATGAACCTCCAAACCTATAATAGGATAAAATAACTCGCCCCATCTTGAACAGTATGTTTTCATTTTGAATCTTTGGAGAATTTAGCTGCGTCATTATAATAGTAAGTTGATACAAATCCAACGAAGGATGAACTTCCAATTATATGACCTCAAAAAGGCAAGTGTTTCCTCAAAGTAGAAAAATATAATTTACCTTTTTCTCATAGAAGGAATACAGCACTGGTGCATCTTGAATGCCTCAAAGCTGAGAATCACTACAAAAAAATACAGTTTGATTAAAGCTTTAGCGATCCAGCAAACAGGAAACGTAAAATACAAATGAACGAAGCACAAGACTTAGCAAAGGAATACCTTAAATCTGTAAGACAGGAGCTGATATCTAGAGTATTCACTTCTTTACCAGAATCTTTTTCCAATTCTTTGAGTCTCTTTGGGGAATCAAGCTCTGTAAAAACCCAAAAGAGTTTTATGGTACATTGTATATTATTGGATCTAAAAGTAAGAGTGTATTTGATGTGAGCTAGGTAATTAAAGCAACGAACCTTTAATGATATTGTAGCTGGATTTAGCTTCCTTACTCAACTTGATGAAGGGTAGAAGGTTGTGCTTAATAAGAGGATCATCCCACTCTAAAGATTCCCACCATTCTCGGTCTGCTTTTATCTCTTGAAGAAAAAGAGGTGCAGAATTGTTGTGTATGGGTATGGATAGAGGCAGCCTCTTCACTCTCGGACAATTCCTAACAGTAATTTGTTCGATAGAAACACAAGTTGGTTGTATGTCTCCTAGAAATAAACTTGTAAGACATGGTAGGTCATCCAACTCCAACGCCCGTAAGTTAGGTAGTTCATAAATGCTACTCTCTTGTCCCTGAGACTCACAGTAGGGTGATGCCATCACCATCTCCTCTAAATTTTGGCAACCTGCTACTTTAACTTCTTTTAAGTTTCTCAGATTATGTTGTGGTAAACTTCTTATAAATATCTGCTTGATTTCTGCACAATATTCAACAATAATTCTTTCAACACATCCTATTACTGGTGATCCTCCATCACAAATGCTAGTGAACTTTGGAAGGTGCCTCAGTTGAAAAGATCTCAAGTTAGGAAACCAATCTATGATTAAATCATTTTCATTTTTATCATGGTTTGCAATAATCTTTTCTAATTCTTCGCATCCTTCCACTTCGAGCTCCTGGAGGTTGTCAAAGCCACCCTTCAACAGATTTGGCGTGATTAGCTTTTTGATTTTGGGACAAAATTTGATCACCAATATCTTAAGATTGGAAAAGGCACCTCTTTGAAGAGAAATGCCTTCCTGTATTAGACCAGTGAAATCCTGCAGATCAGTGAGAATCAACTCCTTGAGGCGTTGAAGCAGTATGAAAACAGCAGCATCGAAGTGCAAGTGGAGTGCTTCCTCCTGTGCAGCTCCAGAGTATGATCTTGGTGTCCATAGGACTTGTATCACTCTGCATCGCCTGATCAAAATTTTCTTCAATTCTGTTAAACAAGTTAAAGATGGAAGGGCTTCAACCAAGCTTCTCGCATCCAGCTCAGAGTTATGAATCTGTAGGTTTTGAGTGTTTTCAGGAAGAACAAAAACATCCCAGTTTCTAAAACTACTGCTGCATAATATCACCAATCGTTCCTCACTTGTGCAATAGTCGACCCTTTTGTATTCACCTTCTCCGATGACAAACTCATAGTCGTTTAGCTGCTGAAAATGCGGTGTTTCAACATATCTATTAAAACTGCTGACTTCAGATATCCTACAGCCTTCTACACTCTCCAAGTACCGGAGTTTTACCATGTCATCGCCTGAGATACTCTGCACATCTGGATCGAGCTTGAGGCGTTGGATTCGAGCGAGCGTGGATAACGAACTGCTGAGTTGCCGACACAGATCCTTGCTCCCTTCTAAATCAAGAAATCTGAGGTCAGCTAGCTGCTCCATCCCATGGGGTACATCCTTCATTGCCCAGCAGAAACTGAAGTCTAACTCCCTTAACTTGGTAAGCTTCAGTAGTGAAGGCACAAAATGTAAACGCCTGCAGAATTCAAGCAGAAGAGCCCTCAAGTTCACCAGTTCTGAAATTGAGTTTGGGAGCTTCTTGATGCTGGTTCTGGACAAGTTAAGCACCTTCAGCGATTTCATGTGTACAAAGAAAGAATCTGGGAGTTTGGTAAATGGGTTTTCCTGGAGCAACAAGGTTGTGAGGCATGGGCACATGGGTATGGTTCCGGGTTGAATTTCTGATAAGGAATTATGCATTAAAGAAGCCTTATCAAGGTCTATCGTCCATCTTCGTCCGCTAGGAATTCTTTTAGCTCTGCACCAGCTGCAATCATAAATCGTGGCATCACATTAGTGATCCGAATCGCCATGTCTCTAATGAAATTGTGCATCTTCACAAATTTGCTTCCATACTTCTCCAGCAGGCACGCGTTTTCAAGTTTATTAAGTATGCTGTGTCCCTTATCAAATTGCTTTTGCCAACTCTGTATTGTATGACTTGTATCCAAAAGGCCTTCTGAACGGAAAAGAACAATCAGGTCATCTCGTTTGATTTCACCATATTTTGGATACAATGCACATAGAAGGAAACATTGCCTCAGCTTTGGATCTTTCAAACGGTCATAACTAAGCTTCAAAACCGGAAAGATATCTGTTTCTATCGCCTGTTGGCCTTCAGTTGAATTTTGTAACTCCTCTAAAGTATTACGCCATTCTTGAATGTCATTTACTCCTCGCATGCTTCCCGCCATGACAATCAAACTAAGAGGCAAACCTGCACATTCAGCAGCAACTTGCTCTGCCAGCTCATTTGTTTCTGATGGAATCATATCTCTCCTGTCAAGTACCTTGGCAAATAGCTCCCAAGCCTTTTCCTTTGAAAGCGGATTCACCTTGACAACTTCCCCACATTTCATCCTTCTGCAAACATCTAATGACCGAATTGTCAAGATCAACTTGCAACCATTCTCCTCTCCAATAGGAATCCCAACTTCCTCCAACGGGAAATATTCCCATACATCGTCCAGCAAAACCAAAACATTCTTTCTGTGCTTCAACTCGTAAGATAAAGAGGCTGCCTTCTTGATTGTGTTTTTCTCTGTTAATAAATAGCTCAAATCCATCGCTTCAGCAATCTTGTCCTGCAACATCGGCATTGTGATGCCATGTGACACAGATACCCAGTAAATGCTCCTGGGAGATTTAAATCGTTCAAGTAGCTCGTTGTGAATTTCTTTAAGCAGCATAGTTTTCCCAACACCACCCGGGCTATAAATACCAATTGCGGAGATGACGTTCCTATCATCGTCTATCAGCAATGACATGACTTTCCTCTTATTATCATGTAACTTGTTATCATTTATCTTTATGTCTGTCGTTACTAGTGCGACACTGGAACTTCCATGATCATACAACGTAAATCCCTGCGGAAAACTTCCTTGCTTAATCAGCTCTCCAATTTGTTCAGTCAATCCAGCAGTCTGATTTGTACTGCTACTGCCCCATCTCGATTTACTTAAATCTTCGCCTTGTAGCTCAAGACGTTGCAGTTGATTCACCACCTCATCAACGCCTTTCAACCAGTTGTCAACCTCTCTCTTTCTTCTCTTTCCTGGTTGAAGCTCCTGTTGTTCTATTTCACTATTTACATCTTCTGCTCTCGCGCATAATGCTCTCGCTTTACGCTTCAGATGCTGCAGCTTATAATCTTGGCCACCACCACCTTTCAACCAATTCATTATGGTGTATTGAAGAACCTAAGAACAGCAAGAAAAACAATAAGAAAAAGAAAGATACTTAAGGGCATGATTAGAATAAAGAAATCTTACTGTAAAAGATTTCTATCTCTTAAAACTTACAGTTGTGCTTGTACCAAGGCAAAGGAGGGTCTGACACATATTTTTTCATATCATAGAATGTCACTAATCTTTCTTTTTTTGGTAAAGTTGACATAAACAACCTCAAATATACACCGCTTACTTTGAACGGTTCTAACTATTGATAAGATATTAAGATCGGAACAATACTGCTTTTGGGAATGTTACCCGAAACAATCCCTTACAACTTATAGCTTGCTGAATATGTAAAGACAAAAATAACTTCTGTTTTGAGGATTATTGCTTTTCATTATCCTAACAGCTATTAATACCTCACTTTTTTCGTCCATTTAGCAAGTTGCAAGTTATGCAAGACTGGTGTCTGGTGTGAGAAGACACACCCAAAGGTTGGACAATTCTGAGGCTATTGATAATTGGTTTTCTGTAAAGAAGATAAACATAGTTGGAATGTCACTTTTTCCTAATTTATCATAAAGAGTACTTCAGGTAGGTCGATCAAACTTCTATTTTAGACGGGCTTGTTCGTAACTGTTATGAGTTCCTCATTAGTATGTAATATATTTCAAAAATGTGTTACTTTCCTAACTGTTATGAGTTCCTATTTCAAAAATGTGTTACTGTTGTAAATCTCTGGATAATCTGATAGCACTGTAATAAACATACTAACGATGTTCATTGGAGGAGGGTGTAGGCGTAAAGCATGTGATATCCTCATCTTAAGTTCGCAAGGATTTGAGCTTTCTCTTCTCCTATATTCAAACTGGTTGCAATTATATAGTACTACACTTACCTGGTATCCCTTTTCTTTTGTCCCTAAAAACTATGTATTTCTCAACAACAAAAAGAAAATATTCTCATGTAACCTGCCTTTGAGCATTTAACATAGCCTTAGTGTTACCTAAGAATAGTTCCAACAAATAAAAACAAGAAAATAGACGAGATTAGATTTCAAGTGTTTGAGATTTTCCCAGACTCATTCTTATAGAGTCCTATCTTTCTATATGTTTGTGCAGAATGTGATCCTAACAAACAATGAAGCATGTCACTCTTGCTTGGGAGCTTATACAGTAAAAACCATGAATAAAATCTTAGTAGTACATGAAATACACCAACTTAAGAGTCAAAAATCATCCAAGTGCATGAGAAATTCAGAAGAAAATAGGATTCAGAAAGCAAAAGGAATTCAGAGAAAGTATACCTTTTGCAGGAACTAAATTTCACACTTCAACTTCAGCAGACTGATGCATAGCGTAAGTTACTGCAGCAGCTTAATTCTGAGCTTTGAGGCTGGAAAGATTAGACTTTTGCAATGCTAAGATCACAAAGTCAAAGTCAGCTCTCCTCTTTGTTTTCTTTTCTTTTTCTTAACTGATGATGGGCCCGGAGAATGTCTATAGAAATTTCCACCAAAATTCTAAGATGGCTGTATTTTTTTTGTTTCTTTTACAATATTTAGAGATTTTGGATTCAAGCAAAAGCAATTACTCCCTGTTCTTATTTTATTTACATAGTTTGACTTTCACGTTTGTCAATAACTTTTACTGTCAAAAAATCATAAAATGTTGATATTTTTGAATTATATATAATGAGACGCATCAAACAAGAATTAATTTTTCATTACATATCAATCACAAATATTGGTCAAAGTGTTGTATATAAATAGTGTAAAACAGTAAAAGTACGAAGTGCGTAATTCTTAAAAAATGGAGGAAGCATATTGTTTGGGGGGATTTTTTATTCTTTTCATTTTGGTTAATGAGTAATAGTAATTCAACATAGCAGTTTATTTTTCTTCATTTTCCTACTTTTGGACGGATAAATAGATTTAGTGTGGGAGGCAGTGTTGATATAAGTTTGGTTAAGTTTGAGCTTAATGCTTTTTCCTTTTTGGTTTTCAGTTTCAATTAGTTATCTTAATTACATTTGTGATATTAATAATCCTGGTTATCTTATGATCCCACTCATTAGAGCAAGTACTTGACTTTTCCGATACTTGAAAGTTGAAAGGTTAGTTTTGTAATGACATGACCACATATTTTTTCAAAGAAGCACCTTAGCTGCTTAGCATAGTTGGTCAAAGGTGTTAAATGCTAGGCGTGCAACCTATTTGTTGCTAAAAATTCATTTAACACATTCGAGTCTTGGCAAAGGAGCCTTTTCAAAAATTAACAATATCAATAGCTGTTTTGCTATGATTAAGGGCAAGTTCTCTCCACCTTAAGAAAAACCAAGTATTAAGAAAAATAAGTTATAATAAATTCTAATAAATGAAGAAAAAACACACCCGATCTGTTTGATTTCATCGGTCTAACTTCAGTAGCGATTCATGTTTGGGCTTTTGAATAAACTATCAATAGATTGCCAATGCCTTGGAAATTAAAAAAAATAATAAATAAATTGGCTATACACAATTGTTTGCCGAAGATGGCTAATTGGCCAGAACTCCATAAATACTAAAGGGTGAAAATGAAGCCCTATGTTCTTAAGCCAAAAATAACCTAACCTGTTTTAGCTGAAAAGCTTACGAAAAATCCCAAAATTTCTGTGCGTGTTAAGTTTCTCACCTATGTTAGGCAGCTTTAGCAGGCCCTAAAAATTGCAGGCCTCCAAAGAAGATATCATTCTTAGTTGTTACCAAAAATTATGAGGCACCACAAAAGCCGGAGGTTCCCTATTCATAGTATTATTTGTAGTACGTAAAAATCGTCTGTTTCTATTTAACTTCAACTTCACTGCAGGCACCTTGTGTGCTATTGTCTTCCATATCATTTGGACAGCATCATCATCCCTTGAAGGATACCTAAATTCGAAGTACTTCTCAACTTCTTGCAGTTTCTTCCACATTCGAGTCCATTCTTCCTTACTAATACCCCTGATGAGATTTATAAGAAACTTCTCTTTTGTGGCATCAGAATTACGCACAAAAATACAGAATTCTGAGTAATCGATTATGTCTTCATAAGGAAGCTCAATTTCATCACTGATGATAACGGGGACACAGTGGCTAGCGATCGCATCAAATAGGCGGTTTGATGATGGTGTGTCTCCTGCTATGTTGAGGCAGAATTTAGAGGAGTGCATTCCGAGGGTAGCATTGTTGACACCACCTCGTTGGATGCTTCCAAATGTAAAATGAACATCCTTTTCATCTTTCAAAAGATAAAATAACTCCTGTCTGATAATTCCACCCTGTAGAATAAGGAACCCACACATGAGGATCACATCAAATTTTTTACTGGTTTAAATATGGAAACGGGTCACTTGGACAGTATAATTACATGCTAAGTAGAGATATGACCAACGATTCATAGATAGTGAAAGAAAAGCCGCCAAATCGAGAAAATATGAAGGGATCCAACAGTGAAAACTTTAGTATACTTCTAGGACAAACAAACACCGATTAGCTAATGCAATAGTTGATGCCACTGCATACACAGTTAGGAAAGTAATCCTGAGCTGCTAACTGGATGTGAAGAAAGTAGAAACATATACGAACAGGAAATTGTACTTTTTCAAGTATTAATCTATATGATGAAAATTTTCTTCATATCCTTATCGCAGTAAGATAAGGTAGTGCCGACAGCAGAATATCTGCCGCACACGGTACATCACCGAATGCTATATATTAGGGATGGCAATTCAGTTCGACTTCGACCCGAGTCCGATTCGATCCGAAGGAAAAAGTCCGATCCGAATCCGAAAACATAAAAGTCCGAATGAAATCCGATAGGAGTTGGCTTAGGTAAGATCCGATCCGAATCCGACTAGAGTCCGATTATTACTTGTTACCTCATCAACTAATAGATCAAAAGTACATTTTAATAGAAATAATAGATTTACATTATAAGAAATTAAGTAAAACATTAAAAAAATTATATTAAAGATGTGTTTTGGTTATTTAATATGGTAATTTAATCCGAATCCGATCCGAATCCGAAACAATCCGAAGGAAAAAGTCCGAGTCCGAATCCGAGAATATATAGTCCAAATCCTAATAGGAGTGTAAAAATCATAGTCCGATTGAAATGGAGCGGACTTGGAGTTTGGTAAGTTCGATCCGAGTCCGATCCATTACCATTCCTACTATATATATACTCATTCAAAACTCTCGCACTCTTCTTAATTGCTCATCAGAGTAATGAAAAAAGTAATACTGGGTGTACCACGCTTGCGGTAGACTGCTAAACTCTCCTGAGAATCACAGCATTGATCAATACATGATGTTGGATGGCTAACAAGAGATGGAAAATTCATTAGTTTAAAATGCTACACCAAATAAACCAGCCTGATACTCCTAATCTACCACAACAAGCATTAAGTAGCTAGAAAGTATGATCACAAAAAACTCTTCATTAGTATTTACAGCTATGATTCTAATCTTTTTGACCCAAGGATGAGTTAGATTGGACTTTTAAAGAAATCAACCTCACTACCTGATTATCTTACCTTATACAACAACATAACTAAAATTACTAAGATTGCACTAACTTGCTTAAATCATCCAGCACCTTGTTTACTGATTTACATGATCAAAAGATAATTAAAGTATCTCAGTTGATTAGATTTTGTTTGGGGAGATTGCGGATTTCATGTCTTAGCTAGCATTTATTAGAAAGGGAGGCTGAGAAAGATAATCCTTCCTTCCAACCTGAAAAGAAGGGAGAGAGGAATGTATGCATACAAAGTTACTGGCCTGAAAAAAAAAATTACTGGTCTTTAACTAGTAACCGCATTACACAGACAAAGGATATATTTATGATGCAAAAGGCATCCATTTCAACAATAAAGTTTATTAATTTTTTGCTCCTCCTATTTGAGGAGTTATTGTTATGTCTACCTTCCATCCTACCCTCTCAACCTTCATGTAACAACAGTAGAGACAAATAGTGAGGCTACATTAGGAGCCACTAAAAGGGAGAGCGAGAGGGCGGGAGACATATATATAGAGAAAGGAGACTGATTAATCCTATATAGAATTTGTCAGCTTCATGCTTCGTTCTGAAATTGAGATTGAACTTGCACAAAATGCTAATACATAGATATAGAAGGCAAATGAAATAGCAGGCCTACAAGAGCAGCATATAGCAACAAAATGAAACCATTATATAAAACATACATTATACCGTCCCACCAAAGAAGCGAGAAAAGAAAGGGGTAACAACAGTTTGTAGAGAAAGAATAGAGCACTGGAACACAAAATCATCAAAGGAAATGAACTTACATCTTTTCTGTAAATGGCACCTTGGAAGAACAGTAGGATTGGACGACTATCATACGTTGATGTATCATTATCAAATGACTTAATCACATGTCGGTAAGGAGCAATGATATCTTTTTGAACATTTGCAACGTTTGGAGGATACCTCCCAAAATCTGAAAGTATGAACATTGCAGGCCAAAGTTGGTTCCTCGCATATAATAAACTATTTGGATGATGAGCCAGAACAATATGGTCCACGCCCCCGACCTTTTCCACTCTTCTTGTACTTCTAAATACTCAACCAACTTATCTTGCGTAAGCTTGTCATAACTGCTCCGTTCTTGCTTTCTCAGCCTTGAAAAGCGATTATAGGACAGGGATGAGAAAAAGGGGACAAATATCACATCCGCTTCACTAGAGTTTCGCACCCTCACTGCAATACGAGAGTTTGAAGGGCCTGAATATTCTGAAAAGAGGAGATCGAGCGTAAGCCAGTATTCTATACTGTGTTGCAGATTCAATCCACCAGGATAATTTGGGACATTAGTCCGAATATCTGGCCAGACATTAGATCCCTCAGGTTTCCAATCCAAAAGCCCAAAATGGAACTCGGGTGGCAAATCATACATGAAAACCTTCAAAACCTGTTTTCTTGTACCATGTTCTGCTATCACCTTCTCACAAGACAATGCAGCTCCTCCACTAGCACGTACATTATCAGAAACAATGTTTCCATTAAAATTGGGTCGAAAAACAAGATGTGGCCAGCTTGATGACCGCAACACAAAGAAGGAAGATAGTAGGAAGAGGATGGTTGTTAAACTAAGCCAATAAAACAAGGAATTCCAGCAGTATATCCCCAATGAAGAGGAGCTCCTATCTGCCATGGCAACAACAATTTCTCCACAAGAACACCGATATTTCTCACGCAACCAACATTTATAGTCCAAAATAAGAAACCTACACAGTTATATCAACTCAGTCAAAACTTGGATAAAATAAAATGTGAATCACAAGTTCTTAGTGCCTCCATTCCTTAATCTTTGTCCCTCTTTCAATTTTAATACATCCTACAACATTACCTACTTTTAAAAATGAATGAAGATATATATATGTATAAATAGCGAATTCATTCTGAAACTTAACATTACTTTATAATTGGCAAAAATAAATGTCAATCAAATGTGCCACAATTTATTCAAAAGAGTTAGAACAGAGAGTCACTCACTCACACGACACGACACGACAACACGACGGATGCTAAAGAAGATGCAACAGATTATTATTAGTTCATCAAAGAAGCCTTTGAGGAGATGTGAGTACCAAATTCCAACAATTGTATACAAGTTCATATCAATATTACCAAATTCCAAGTGAAACTAGAATTCCAATGGGGAAATGTAAATCTTTTTACTGAGCTTAACAATGTAGAACAAATTAAAGAGAAATTCTGGAATTCAATCTCAAAAAACAAAGATAAATGAAAATTAAACGTAAACAAACCTTAAGAAATAAGGAAGATCCAAGTTACCGATCTCGTATAGAAAAACATTGAATTTCTGGCAATCGAATGATGTCAGTGTTGTTGATTGTTCCTGAAATTGAGGAAAATGGAAATACGAAATTGAGTTGAAATTTGACAAGTAATTGGATAGAAAAGTGGAATGGATGAATGTTCCTGAAAATGAAGAACAGAATCTGGAAATTGAGAGAGGAGAGAGAAATAGAGCAGTGCGTTCGCGTAGTGTTGGGTTTGGGAGAGATCATGAATGAAACAAGTTACACCAGTTAATACGATACCAGAGGCAAATTCAGCAACTTTTTACCAATTTTTGTACCAACACATAAACAATACCTTATTGACATTTTACATTATTCATACACTCTCCTTTCACCTTCTTTTGCAATTTATACATAAGGATAAATATAGTCATGTGTGATCTTGTTAGATTCATCTCGATATATGCTTAATTAATATCAACTTTTTACAATTTTTACTCAAATAAAATTAGAGATATTAGCATCCAAAGTAGTGCATTAGGAGGCGTAAAACTCTCTATGTTGCAATACATATGGAAGAGAGATAGTATCTTTGTATATTCTTGTCGGTTACATGTAATTAAATACCCATCTAATTAGTAATTATAAACTTACTTTTTTAAGTTAAATTGAATTGGTTACCCTATTTTGTTTTTATTGAATTTTTTTCTGTAGCTAATTTCCAGTTTACGCAAATTTCAAAAATATTTACTTTGATACGTCCACATCAACAATCGTAGTTTCTTTCATTTATTTTTTTTGAAAATGCCAACCCAACTGCTACTAGTAGTGGCTGGCTTTCAATACACCAATTGAGACCATTACTAACAGCAACGGTTGACTACCGAGCACAATATACTTTCGCCGTTGGAAGGGTGCCAATGCAAACATCTATCGCTTTGGTGTTGGGTAAGACATGGTGGCTTGAAGCATTTCAAGGAGTAAGAGAAGAGGAGAAGGTGCACCATAAACGAGTGTAGAAAAAAATGGAGGTTGACTGTTTGAGTACCATAAAATTTTGGGCGCGTAAACAACCAATATTACGCCATAAATTGAGGAGTATGTGTAACAATTGCACACAAGAATTTCTAAAATCTTGAATATTGTTTGTTTCCAATTTCATATAAATCTTAGAAATAAAGTATCATCATAGTTCAAAAATTATAAAATATGATTGGATCATATAATCATCATCATTGAATATACCTTTAATTATTGTGCATACCAATGGAGAAATAATAATTTGGCAGTAGCACTAGCCAGTAGGATGTAGCAGAAATGTTTGAAGAATCTTTATTGTTATTTCCTTATTTACATTTTTTGATGTAATTGCATGAATTAGCACGACATGCACCACTTAAAATAGTTGGAAATTAGAATATTTTGTCAACTTCGTAAGCAATAATGATGATAGTGCAACGTGGTCATCTTATTCTAGACATCACTTTGGAATCTTCTGTGAACAAATAAAGAACTAAATCTACTATTAATAGATTTGTTTAATGTTTCAACTCTCTTCTATTAACAATAAAGAATACTAAACAACTAGTTTTGAGAGATTTGATGAACTTGTCTTTATATGTTCTCCCTTGTTATAAGTGCTCAAAGCTCGTGATCTAGTCACCTTGTTCATTAATGTAAATGCCCATCCCTAATTTTTACTTCCAACTCTCAAAAGATTGAATATTTTATACCAAAAGCCAAATTTTTTCATTGCTTATTTGAAAATTTTCAAATGAGAAAAATTCACACTATAAACCATTCTGGATGAGTAAAAAGGCAAAAAAATGATCTTAGGGTGTAAGATGAATATGATTTTTCCAACATTTCTTTTGACTTTCTACATTTTCCTTGCATGTTTGTTTCTTTTTACTTACTCCATTTTTCTTTTTAACATATAGTCCATATTAATTCTACTCATTATACACCTTCGATAATCTTGTTCCCAAACAAATAGAACAAGTAAAAAGATATGAAGGGGGTATGTCATAAAACTGATTAATACCGTTGCATTGAACATTATTAATTTGGCTTCCCCAACTTTTTTCATATCCCTTACAACATACTATTTGGTATTGTGGGAATATAATGTGGGAATGGAAATTGAAATGGTCTTCAAATCCTTTGTTTGTTTAGGTAAGGACTTGTTTGGTTGCTTGTAGGAAGTTGTAATTCTTCGGATTTTTCAATGCCCATAAATATAATTTCCTAGGAAAGACCAAGTATTGTTTGGTTAGATGTAAGAATTTCTACTTCCTATGGGAAGTTCCGCTTACCAAGGGGAGACTAGGTAAGTGAATACCTCCTTTTTTTTTTCCAACAGTACAGATGACGATTCATGTTAGCCGACCCTAAATTATTTTGGGAATAATGCTTAATTGCTTAGTAGTAGTAGTAGTTGTAGTTTTTTTTTTTTTGGAAGGTAATGTGGTGGACCCCTGATCAGATCTCAACTAGCACAGTTTCTTGATCTGGTGTTTGCGGGGCCCGATATTTGAGAGCAGGGGGGAATGGTAAGGGGATCCCCACCCCAAATGCCCCTAGTGGGATTTGATCCCATGACCTTCAAATCATGAGATCAAACCTTTACCACTAGACCAAGCCAAGCTTGGTAGTAGTTGTAGTTGTTGTAGTAGCTGTTGTAATTATTGTTGGCAACTTGGCATTATAAGAATCATTATTCTAATGATATGCATTATAATATTAATTATCATTGATAATGTTTTTATATAATAAAAATAAATAAGTCTTAAGGTAGATGTTAATCAATATGCTTATGGATACCACACTTGTAGCAACAAAGATTCAACTAAAAATCTTATTGTGAAAGGTTTTAGTGACTTAAAAGTATAGGGTAGAAAATTAATAAAGCTTTATAATTCTAAGTTAGATGTCTTGTAGTTTAAACTAAAATCAATAAGATCTATTCATATTCTTATAGATAGACTTTCTAATACAAATCTTTGTATTACTAACGACCTTGAGACAACATTTATCGAGTTAAACTCATACAAGTACATTTTTTATTTATCAAGATAGGAAAATGAACACATTAGGAGACGACTCATATAAGTACATGAATTGTGGTGTAATAGATGTCTGTACGTATACACTGGAACTTATAATCTGATGAGTACAACCCCAACACAATCAGTTTGGATAGCAAAAGCCAATATAAGTATATCATTAGAGGAGGCTTTCAATCCCTCCACATCTTTAGCTTTAGAAATTTATACACATCACACTATCATGAACTTTTGTACGCTCTTCTGTCCCATCCAATATAGAGACGTTACAGTACAATCTTGGATTATGTTTATGGAAGCAATTGTGGTATATTACAGATTAAACCTGCTCACAGACGGGAACGAATCATAATATTTTTCGACCTTGTATTCATAAATTTTATTTCCCCTTCCTGCTTAGGCGGAAGCTTCTTTGATGAATTTGGCTGAAGCTTTTCTGTAGATATCCCGTTTTTAAGCTTCACATCATTCATGTCTTCTTGCATTATCCCCTTCTTCGATAAAGTTGGCTCTAGCTTTTCTGTAGATATCCCGTTTTCAGGCTTCATACCATTCATGTCTTCCTGCATTATCTCCTTTCCTGACCTTGAGCTAACGGCAGACTTCTGTTTCTCCTGGTCATTACACGCTTTTAGAGAAGCTTGGGCCTTTAATTCCTGTTGCACGGTTTTATGCAACTGTGGAAGACCTGGATACACTCGAATGTCGGAAATCATGAGAACAGTGACCGAAATGGCAGCTTGAAGTACAATAAATAGATAGGAACAAGAAGATAAGACTAATATTAATATTCTTAATTCAGAAGTAAATCCATCATCATTTCGTATGCGTCAGTTCAGACTAGAGTATCATAGTGAAAGACTTCTCTTAGGAGATCAGATGATTTCCCCATAGAAATGAGAAAACTATGAATCATAGAGTGGAGCAAACAAGAACGAAACCATAAGGTCAAAGCAAAGACAATAATGGCTCTTATACTCATTCATGGTTATGCCTACAAGAACCAGTAGCAGGACTATATCAGAAGTTTGTTCACCAATTGTTGCCCCTTGCCCGCGTCCCAACAGGTGAAAAGTTAATGTAAAAGAGGTATTACCACCTAATGAATTTCATTAAAATCGGATAATCACTAATAAAAGATACTTCCCTCAAGATTTAAATGAAAAAACATTGACTTGAACTCTCAACAAGGAATCAACTTTACAGATAAAAATTTACTTTCTAGGCTCTGCAGAAAATTTGTCATGACCAAAGCAGAAAGAACTTTAGAGATATATGAATTCTGACCCCCAAAAATATGACACTTCAAAGATAAGCGCAATTTAAAGGGCTTTACAAGAGACTACAGCTCTGTTTAGTTGGAGATTGGACAAGAAACATTTAGATTTGTTCTTAAGATTATATACTTAACATTATAACATAGTTCATTAAAGTTTAAAGTTTTTAACAAGTTCTAGGTTTTGAAGCCCACACTCACTGATTTAGTAAGCGAGGATGATGGTAATGGTCAGGATAAGGCTTTTTGCTGCGTTTAGTTCTTTATTAAGTTGGTTAGTGAATCCGAGTTGTTATGAAAAATAAGCTCTCCCTAAAAGACTAATTAATGATGACCCTCCATGGATTCGCCTGTATAAGCTATGGCTAAAGTTGCAAGAATAAGAGCTGAATACCACTTGTAAATAACCAAGAAACATGATTTTCAATACAATATAAATTTTCATATAAAATTGTATAAATTAATGTTCCTCCATTTGTTTTCCAAAGTCAAATATAAAAGGTATAAAGACGATGGAGGGCACAGGTTGGACGGAATTAGAGAAAAATGAAGGTGAGGATTTTGAAAAAAAAAGTGGGATCCTTCCTTTAGAAAAGAAAATGTAATCCTTTTTCATCGTTGAAAATTACTTTCCACCCTTTACATTATTACATAGCAAAAAAAAAGGAAATGAGAAAACCAGTTTTCGAGGATAATTATTTCCTCCTAGCTTCCTAAGTCCCAACCAATCACTCATTAAAGGAAAGTACTAATCAAATACTCCATCCGTTTCTCAAAGATTGTTACACTTTGACATTTTACACTATTCACATATTTCATTTTGACCATCATTTGTGACTTATAAATATAGTCATGTGAGATCTTGTTAGAGTCCTCTTGATAAGTGGTATATTAATATCTAATTTTTATAATTTTTACAAATACATAATTAGAGATATAAACACTCAAAGTTTTGCATTGGCATGCGTGAAAAGTACAAGTGTAACAATTTTTGAGAAACAAAGGGAGTAGTCGAGTGATGGGTGTTTACTACCCTTTACTAACCCTAATAAGAAACTTAGAAAGGATTAGAAAAGGAAAGTGCTAGAAACATTAGTAATTAGAATAGATTTTTACTAAGATACAAGAGGTTTCATCATTGTTGTTCAAAACTGCTTCATGTGATCATAGCATTTCTGCAAGCATTTGTTTTATGCATCGTAATAATTTATGCATACACCTCCAAATGAAATTAACTTCCGGGAGATCGTGGGTTCGATCCCAAGAAAGAACAGTTTGGACTTTATACCAGGCCGCATCAACCTCAGTCCTGAGATAAGTGCCCACTAGTCCACTACCCAGTCTAGATTGTCACTATTTATTAAGGTAACAAGAATTGAGCCATATGAAGATACTAGTGGTAAATTTGAGAACATCCAAGCATGTCATTATTCCTCGAAAAACACACCAATAATAGGCACTTAACAATACAGACTAATCAACATTTGAGTCAATTGATACAGTTTTGGAATAGTATATTTGAATGTACAATCCTAACTCACCAATTCTAAAACTTATAATTGACACTCCGATATTGAAATCCCGAGTCCGCCACTGCCTATATATGTTTCAGAAATCCAGTTGTTGTGCTAAACAAAGTGGACAACAAATTATTGAAATTGGTATTATGAAGACATACATAGAAATAATCCTCAAATTGTTGATGACCCAGGCTTGAATCATAAATATTAGACCTTACGTTCACAGAATTTCTTAGTCCACAAACAATAAAACATAGAAGTAGAATTTTCGACAGTGGGACAAAAATGCAAAAATACTGTGAAAAAGAAGTGAAGAGCAAAATAACCATAATTGGCTTTGGTTGTAAAGTTGACGGAGAAATCGACGGCATACTTTCTCAAACTCTCCAAAATCCACACTATTTTCCGGCGACCAGAAGCGTTGGCAATGTCCGGCTGCAGCTCTCCATGTTTCAAAACGCTACTTACTTTAAGGCCGAAAGCCATAATCCATAAACTCTTGGCTTTACCGAAAAGTTTTCAAGAATTCAAGTCTTGAACTCCTCATCAATTGCGTCCATAAATTAATGAGAAATTCAATTTGTATGTAAGGATAGGAGATTTTAGGTGGGTTTGGAAATGAGTTAAAACTCTCTTTTTCTATTAAGATAATATTATTAGGTAGGAAGGAAAAAAAAAAAGGAGAATTCAATGGTGATAAAAGGAAGATGACAGACATGAAGGGGAAGGAAAGTGAAATGTTTGGAGGGAAAATCAAAGGATATAACTAATGTGGGGCCCACAAGTTAACGGTGTTAGACAACTTCCGTGAAAAGGTGGGAGTTCATAAATGTTTTGTAAACTTAAGGTGGTAATTTATAAAAAACAAACATAAAGGTGAGAGTTTACAAATATTGGCATACTTAAGGTGGTTTTGTTTAAATTTTCCTTATAGATATAAGCATATAATATGAGTTTTGCCTAATTAGTTAGTTTATCTACTTGATTGGGGGCAAAGTGACACGAGTAAGAATGAAGGGGAACTCGGTGGACGTGTCGGAGTCTTCTAAAACCTTCGTAAGGTTACACATGCAATACACATTGGCAGTCGGTCCCGTAACCTGTCCGAATTCCACACACGCACTACTACACTACTATACACTACTAAACTCGCAGTTTCTTCGTAAGCCTAAGCCTGAAAGGAGTTACTTACGATGATGGCAGCTTGGTTTCCAGCAACTCGACAAGCAGCTCATCTCACTTCTCGCCTCTCATCATCTCCTAATCTCCCTTCTTCTCTAACCCATCCACGCGGTTTCGCCGCTGGTGTAGGTATTCTCTCTTCTCTCTTTTTCAAGTCTTAAAAAGAAATACCCACACGTCAAAAGGACGTAAAAGATGAACCACATCTAAACTTATATGTGGTCCGTCAGACTCTCATCTGTTAATATAGCAGTAAGTGTTTGATTAGCAATTTTCGCATGACTCACTTAGGTTAACTTTGAGACTTATTGGTTTGCTCGTTTAAGGGTTGTTTTGCTGAGGTTATGAATTTAAGATGGTGAATTTCCCCGATCCAAGCTCGCCGTAGTAGAATTGAGTTAAATGCATGTATTCTTAGAGGACTAGCTTTGAGCAGTTTGTAGTGACGTCGACGTCTTTTTGGTTTAAATGAATGTTAGATGGACTCTTTATTTTACCTGAGTCAATTACCGGTGTTGATTACATGGTACACTGGAGTGGATGTACCAATATCATGTATGTACTCGCGCAAATTATTCTCTACTAGCTAAACAAAAATAAAGTAAACGTTACATAAAATGGTGGTCTACAAAAACATTATACTCTTGTGTACTGATAACATAAGTGAAGCAATATACATAAAAGGTTGGACCAATATATTCCTTGAGTAGTTTTAGTTGGTTGATTGAGCTCTTTCCCCAGTCATTTTTTTGGTAATATTAATTCAGCAGTTTGCTTATTTGGTATTCTCATGGCCTCACACTCTTGGATAGGGTGGCTTCGCTAATTCAAACGTTTGATTCTCACTTTCTCCTGTGATCGAATTAGCGTTATTATAGACCCCAATGGGGTCGGGGGGGCACAACGAAATCTAAACAGAATAAGATACTTTAATATCATCCTTGTCTCCTCGGCTGTAATAGCACTTTGAAAGGCTTCAGATATCCGTGTCCTACGATTCAGCCAGTATGACATTTTTAAAGAATCTTAACACTAACCAAATAGCAACTTTGATATAACTTTGGGTGTTTATTCTTTTGATAACCTTTTGATCCAACTTATGCTATCTTTATAGTTATCCCTGTAAATCTTGTAAATTTCAAGTGTGTGTACTTGAAGGAATCTCATCGCATTGATTATTGAATGATGGAGAGAAACAGGGTGAACATGGTCTAGATAAAGAAGTGATGGAAGCCTTACTTCCATATTAGTTTCAATTTGATATCTTTGGCCAGTTAATTCACATATTTTGCTTAAACTGCAGATCATCATGGCCCTCCAAAGGTGAACTTTTGGCAGGATCCACTGAGCCCATCGAAATGGAAGGGAGAACAGGTGAGTCTTGTCCCACGGATTCTGATGTTTACTTGCTTACATTGCATATCTAACATCCCGATAATTTCTATCTGGTTTTGCAATCGTTTTTTCTTAAAATGCGATGCCCGCTACTCTTTCATAAAACAAATTGACTAAACTGGTGGTGCTCTTTTTTTTACACACTAAAATGGATCATGGGTTATATCTTGGTAAAGGTTTAGGAGGGTGCTCCATTGTTACTTGTTAGTTTCATATCCATTTTGTTTTTCCTCGGATCTTGTGGATTGATTGCAAAATTATGGGTTGCATTGGCCTATTCTAAATCTCATAGTTGGCAGTTTGTCATTGTTTCTCTGGCTGGTTGGGGCGCACTGGTCTATGGAGGCTACAAGTACTTCATAAAGAAAGACGAGGTTAGCCATTTATATCGTTGCTTCTTTGACATCTGCCCCTCCCTGGTAATAAAAACAACACCCTTTTTTCGAGCAATGTGGCAATTACAAGTACTGAAGTAGACATGATAATGCATTCTTTATGTAGCACATTTTACATTCTATGTGGAAGTCCTGTTTATCTAGGGATCTATCAAAACAATTGATAAGTGTATTATGTACTCTACTAAAATTGCTTCTCTTTCAAAAAAAAGTAGTTCTTTTTTTTGGCAACAATATATGTAGCTCTTTCGTTACTGTGAAACGTGCAAGATCCTATCGAAACTACCGGCATGCTATAATCATGTTGCATAATCTTTTACACTATCGCAAACGTGCAAGATCTGTCACTTCTTGTTGTAAGAGTGTTTTGACTAGACTTTTTAGAGATTTAACTTGTCTAATATGTGATTTCCTTTTGCAGAATGCTACGGAATCACCTAAGTGAGAAGATGCGTCCTAAGCAAGTTGGATGATAAGGTGGCTGGAGTTATTATCGAATCCTTCTTTGTTTCTGGTTTTGCCCTTGGGATTTGGCAATGTGTCCTTTGGCTCTACTCTAATGTACATAAATATGATAGAAGATAGGGAATCTTTATACAAGGGTATTTGCATGTTATGAATAGAATTTTTTTCCAATAAATTTATGCAATTTTTCCTAAAAGTTGTTTTTGACATAGGGCTTGTTCTCTTCAACGTAAAACTGCTAAACTGAACTGAATAGTGATATGTGAGAGTAAAAGTATTGAACAGAACTGAATAGAACTGAACTGAACTGCGTTGAAATGAAAATAAGTTGAGGAGAACAAGTCCATAATGTTGAGAGCTGATAATGCATTCAGCATTGGTGTTGCTGACATTTAAATTTCTTCGTCGATCTAACCGAATCTGGAGAAAGTTTGCCAAAGGTGTGCTATCAATGCCAGGTTCAAAAGTTTCAGAAACTTCACAAGCCAGAGAAATCAGTAGGTTGAAGTCATAGAAAAGTCCACTTGAGGATTAAGAACCAATTTTGAACACCTGCATTTGAACAAAATCAGTAAGGATTGTCGCTTGAATTTGTAAGTTATTTTAATGGAAAGCTCATTACATGTACCGTATTGTATAATCTGTGTTTCAAAAAAAAATTATATACTTTTCTGTGGATTACAAAATAATTTCCAATGGCGAGTTGCAAAACTAGACATGATACCTGCCAAGGCGCTAACTATGCTATGCTACAAAATACTGGCATGGAAATTTGAGATCGGGGGTTCAAGTCTGGTTACTTGTCGGATATCATACTCGGGCCAGTCTAATAGTGGTCAAATCTGTTTTGAACATTTCCAGATAGGGTAGTTAAGAGTTAGGTCGCCAAGCCTCTCCAACCGGTGATAGCCGAAGGCGTAATTGTCGGTCAGCCATACGACAATGAACTCGTTCTCATCCCTAAATGCTTCTTTAACTATTGCTACGGAAAAGGTTCGGTAATTAAGAAAACTAGAAAGGAAATTACATAGTATATCCATATGAAGTATCTTGTTTCTCGCTCCGTAACCGTGCTTTCTTTTTCACTGTCGAACATTACCGAGTCAATTTAGTTGACAATGGGCTTTTCCCTTGGGCCTAGGGCAGCAATCGGTTTCAAAAAACTGAAGATTTTAAGAAAATCATTAGCCACTAAATCTTTTTGGTAATCTGTTTACACTGTAGATGGTGATAATCTTACAAGGCTGAACATACAGAAGGAGCTGGTGGAATGGAACCAGCCGCGAGTCTTTTTCCGTAGAATTTTCAGTCATAGCTCTGTTCGGTTGGATGTACAGAAAAATTTAATAAAGATGAGGTGATTGCCATTCGCCAAGACATTCAAGTGTTTCAGTCTCATTTGTTGAACACATTATAAATCCCATCTGTATATGCAGATTTTCCTTATTTTGCTGTCTGATGAGAGACCTTTAACAGCAAAGTTCAAATATTGTTAATAGCTCAAATTTACAACAACGGAAAATCAAAAATTCTATTTAATGTTGGTGTGTATTTGTGTATCCAAGTTATATTAACGCTACTACATATACAATTCTGTAATATTACAAGTTAGTTACATGATGAGCTAATGCATAATCAATTCATGTAACCTCACAATATAGTAGTAGTATTTACAACTCTCGCAATGAAATATTTGCAACTTACAAAAGTGGAATTTGCTACACCAAACTTAACTGCTGAGAAACATGACCTGTACCACCTATGTAAGCTCAGATGTATGATTCCAGATAGCAACCATGAACCATCTGACTACAGCAAAACATGGGATCAGTGTTTCTTATTTTAAAATAAGAAGGCAAGTAGATGCGTGAATGCGTCCTAGTGCATCAAAACCCTTCACAGTTCAATGCAGTCTAACAATCCTTTCTATTCGTGCAAATACAGCTTGGTGGCAAGATTACTGTTATTAGATTACTCGCTGATTATATGCATTTAAAGTCTTCTTATATATGAGGGGATATATGTCTATTATAACTTTTACCACATTCGAAATCAGGAATATTATATGACAACATGTTGAGGATCGATGATCAAACAGGATAGGCTTATGAGTTTATAATATGGGTAATTAATTTAGCCTATATTAAACATGCCATACAAAGTTCAAATATTAACTAGCAATTTGTAGAGGGTGACCAATTCATTTCGGAGTTGGCAAACTGATATAAATATGGCATAACAAGGGAAGTCCGAAGAGAAGTGCTATTTGGATTCTTGGACATGTCAATAAAAATGCTATTATAACGGAATATTACCTTCATATACATACAAAGGCAAAAACATTTAGCTTCATTCTGCATCTTTCACTTCAGCTTCAACATCGACTACGGAAGAGGAAGCACTCTTTCCTGCAAGTACAAAATTGGTTGTCATCTATGATGTACTAGGTTAAAGTTATTGCTTCAAAGTATTAATTAATTAGTTTCCTTAATTTTAGTCATTTGATTTTGATTCTCAGCTACTTAGTCAGCTTAGTCAAATATGTTTGTATTTATTAGAGAGTGTTCTCATGGAGAAAATTATGGGTCACTAATTCAGCCATATAACTCCACGTTTTAGGTTGTGGTTTCCTGTTGTTTTGCAATTTTCAATTTGTTTCAAGCCTATATAAACGCAGCCTTCCTTGATGATTAAGTGAATGAAAAATGCCATAAATTTCATTATACTTCAACATTTACTTTGTTTTTCAGCTTTCTTATTTCCAACAAATTGGTATCACGAGCCAAAAGATCTTGAGGGCTTGTAAGGTTTAACCAAAAAAAAAAGAGTTGGAGCTTTAAAACTTTTCTCTTAATGGCATCAATGTTAAAATTAGATAATGTTGAGTACGTAACAATATGCTGCATGGTAAGGAGAAAATCATAAAAAGCTATTAATATGTGACAATGAGGGAGGTATTAGGAATATCATTCTTTTATTAGTTTACAATAGCAATACATAAATAAAATATGTAATTCATCTTTGTAACACACATATTGAGAGATTATATATTATACATTAAGTGCTTTTGTTTTTCCTCTCTATTTAATTGAGTGAAATTATTGTGTGAGCCCACCTCGCTTGTAAAAGAGTGGTATCAGAGCCAGTTTATTAAATGTGGCAACAAAAAATAATGTCGTAACTTATCAATATCCAAGACTCACAAAAGAAAATTATGATAAGCGGTCGTTCAAAATGAAAACAATTCTTGGTGCACAAGGAGTCTGGGATATTGTTGAGACAAGATATACAAAGCCTAAAGATGAAACTAAATTAGACCAAGCTCAGAAAGATATTGAGAAAAAAAGGGATCAAAATGCACTTACAATCAACCATCACGGTTTGGATGATGATATGTTTGAGAAAGTTGCAATTCAAAACAAGCATGAGATTCTCTTCAAAATTCTTTTTGTAGGGGTAAATAGAGTTAAACAGTCTGCCTTCGAACTCTAAGGGGAGAGTTTGAAGATCTTAAAATGTTTGATAAATAATCCATCTCAGATTATTTCACAAGAGTCTTATATGTTGTGAACCAAATGAAGAGGCTTGGGGAAGCAATGGAAGACTCTCACGTAGTTGAAAATATGTTACGTTCTCTTAATAATGATTTTGATCATGTCGTGTCTGCTATAGAAGAGGCACATAGACTCTATGACAATTGATGAGTTAAATGGGTCTCTTCAAGCCCATAAAAGAAATGACAAAAAAATCAAAGACATTTTCATGTCTTCATTTTGTGAAATATTTAAGTGATAAAATTTTAGTTTCATACCTCTCTAGAAAGTGACATGTAGTTTATCCACCACCCTTTAGTTGTCCAATCCCCCACCAAGAAATTTTATTTGGTTGACAATTTGGTATTTGTCGATCTCCATATTCTCTAACACCATCACTTTTTCTTCATCTCCAACACCTCAAATTCCCTCTTGAGATGTAAAATTTTCATCAATTTAGTTTGATCATTTCCCTCATATTCCTCCTGCAGTTTCTCCCATGTTTCTTTGGGATAATCACAAGACATAATGCTTGTAAAAATTTCGTCCGACACAACTGAATAAAGACATAAAAGTGTTCTTTGATTTTTTTGTCATTTTTTCATCATGTTTTTTTATAAATTTGGACTAGGGTTGAATTCTGTGGAAGAATAAAATCAATATCACACTCAATATTATACCATCGACTCAAGGCTTTCAAGTACAATTCCCTCTTGATTACTTATGAATGATAATTCTCTCCTTTGAAAATGGGAATCGAAACTGAAAAATAGTTTGATGCCATTAAGAGAAAAGTTTCAAAGCTCCAACTCCTTTTTTTTTTTTTGAAGTAGAAATAGAAAGTAGTTTGAGCAATTCCAGCCAGTATTAGGTACCCAATTATAGTGTAAAAATGACAATTTCATATCTGAATTTAAAGTCCTTACGCACTTGTTTGCATTGACAAACAAGGTGATCAACATAACAATCTTGCATGCTAGTCCTATCTTAGTTCACCAGATACGAGTCATTAATTTAAGTTTCTCTAAGAAAATGAATGTTGGAATTGGCTCAACATCAGAAATTAGTTCTATGAGCATTGCAATGACAGACTGACAGTAACACATTACTTTTTCAGTTGTCACTGGTGCTTATCAACCTCTAGAAAGTAGACATATATTATTCAAACACAGACAAGAGAACAGTAAATCAATGTGTGAACAGATAATATCAGAAATTTTTAATCAGTTAAAATTTTAAACTGACAAATGTGAAACTTATTACCAATAAGGCAAAGCATGTTTTCCACTCGAAAAAGAAAAGGCAAGCATGTTTATTTAAAGATAGTACAATACAGCCCAAACATTGTTATAAGGAAGCTTCAAAGAATATATGTAAAGCTTATAGGGAAGGCAATCACACAAATGTGCGATATTTGTCGATCATAAGATGAGTTCACAGAACAAACCAGCAAAGGAAATGACGATATGATATAGATATGATCAGGGGCAAAGCTAGGGGGAGGCTTGTCCACCCCAGCCCAGACACCCACCCCCCCCCCCCCACAACACACACACACAGAGACAGATTTTATGTTAAAACTTAGTTCTTTCACATGGAAAGCAATAACAGTGTAGGGGATCAGTGGCAAGACAAGCAAATTCTAGCGAAATTGTCTTAGGCGGAGGTCAAGGTTTCAATTCTAGTGAATGCTTCAAGTTTTCTTCAAATGAGACTCATTCTTCTTCTTTTTTCCCTTTTCAGAATTTCTTTTGCTCGGTTTTGTTTTACTTTTATAAGAAAGGTATGCAGGCATGTAACAACGAATTGTATACTTCATTTGTTTTAATTTAGTTGTTTCACCCCAACTTTTACACCGGACCATGTTCATCACTTGATATCTTTAATATCATTGAGTAAAAATACAAAAAGTTGATATCATGAAAAGATACATCAACATCTCACATGACAGTTCCTTTTATTTTTATAAATTAGTATAAGGTCTAGGTAATTCACGTGAACAGAGGTTCACGCAAAACTCAAGTGCAAAAACGAGTATATATAAAGCACCATCCCCTTTCTCAAAAATATCTTAAGATCGAGGATAAATACAAAAGAAGCTATAAAGCAGGATCATACCTTTCCTAGACCAAGGTGAGAAGTCATCAGATGTTTGTCCAAACGGAGTAGAACGCTTGTAGGAGTTCTTGATAGGTTCTTTAACAAACTCATTCCCTTCCACTGAAAATTTTCAACGAACCCATAAACATATGCATCGATAGCTTTCTCCAATAAATGAAGAAAGTTCTATAAACCAATGCCCAATAGAATAATGAAATAACTGTTCCAATATGATTCTGCAATAACTGTACCAATATGGGGTGGACCCTACAACTTCTATTGAATGGGAAAAAAAAACATTTAACTTGTAGCAATTACTTCATACATTATTATTTGTCATTGACAAAAACTACCAGTCCCTTACTAGACAATGAAAAACATATCATTTAGAATTGACAAATTATAGTTTTACTAATTGGGTATGGGCATTATCCAAATTAACCCCAATTTGAAAAAACAGCGAAAATTATCTATGGTAACCCTGTAGAATTTTTTTGTGAAATATGGTTATTTTGAAAAACTTTTTAAAATACAAGGTTGCCATAGATAATTTTTCTTTAAGCCACTCACCTAAAAGAGGGGCGGGGTAGTTTTCCCAATTATGCTCCAACCTAGGATCGTTGGCGAGGAACATTATGAAATTGAGCAAAGAGTTAAGCAACCCTGAGTTTTATGCTCATGAAGTGGATGGGAAGAAAGATTATTCCATCCATGTCTTCATAATCTTTAAACTAACTAACAATGCACATTTCACAATAACCTTGATACTTGCACTTTTTTCTCTCTTTTTATTTTTAATCGATCTCCTCCTTTTTCTTGTTTTTGTTGTACCAAGAAAATGTTAAATAAGTTCTTGTGGTGTGGAATGAAAGATGAAGAAGGGCTGCATGGCAGACGCTGTTGTTGCCACCTGGTGGTGCACTTTGCAAAGCTTGTTCAAGACAATTTTTTTGTAACTCATGTAAGCCTAGAGTCAAGTGTTGCATTATGACTGATCATCTTATCTTGATCATACCCTTCCAAAAACACGTGGGTATCACCCCTCCATCCTCCCTTTGAGTATATTCCTTCCCTCGCTACCGATAGATGATTATAATCTATGAAAATAATTGCAAAGATGCAACATCATAGAAAAGGTGTTTGAACATTGGAGAGAAAGAGCTAAATGTAAGGACAAGGATGAGATAAATCAAGACAGAGTTGGAAAAAGAAAACAGTAAGGGGAATGACTACGCTACAGATAGAGAGGACCCAAGGGAGAAATGAACAAATTGGGTATTCCAGCACAGCCTTTAGCAAGTAAGTACACACTCAGATATCAGAAAGACAATGAGCATATTCTGAATGCTTACAATAGAGTCTGGACTCTGGCTGCGTCAAAGAGAAATACTAGACATAGGTAGGTAGGTTTTAGATCAATTAAAAACAGTAGTCCCACATAAGATGCCAAATATCATCCCCATGTGTGTATGCTTAGCTTGGTTGGTAGACTATAGTGAGTATAAGTGAAGCAATTATCGACTAGACAACCACTTCCTCCATTGGCTTGTATGCATCTAGCTGTCTAATATTGGACAGATGCATTCTACCAAGGGTAATTCCTCTTTCATTTTCCATTTAACGCAACATTAACATTTTCGAGATTAAGGTTTGCAAACTTTGACAGTTATATTCAGTATTGAAAGAACTAAAGGTACAACTTTTTCTAGATTTGTTTCGATGTGTATATAACTATATATATCAAGCGTTGACTTTCTCTCGACTATGGCGATTTCTGAGTAGCTCGGTTTCCTTCAGCTCCTTCGCTAAATAAACGGGTTTCGGTCCTCCTCCTGCAGCTCAGTAGCTTTATCCGTCCTAAGAGAAAGGCTGCTTTTAGGAGTTCTCTTTCAAAATCTAATACTTTTGGTTCAGTAGTATTACGTAACTAAAGATGTTAAAGGCAAACACTGAATAAGCTAATGTTGCATCTGCTTGAAAGATGGAAAGAGTATGCATCACTTTTATGGTTTCATAGGAAATCCGGAAGCAGATAGATTGAATATAGACCAATACTGAAGCGTCATGCAATGAGCATGCATCATGTACTATGACTACTAGTTGAATACATGACACCGAAATAGTGTGCCAAAGAAAGTTTCATTGAATACAATTTAATCTGTTATAAAATTACTGGTATATACACAAGTAGCCAGCAACATATACCAAAGATTACATTTGTTCACCTGAGAAGGGTTGACTGCAGTAGGGACACAGCTGAGCTTCTTCATTTAGAGATGATCTGACACACAACAATAAGAGATGTAAGAAACCAGTAGTAACCCAGAAAAGAAAATGATTTATTTTCGTTTCTCCAAAATCATCTTTTCCGTGTTAAAACATTGAATGTTTGCTTACTTGAAAACCTGGAATGCATTACCACAGTTTGGACACTGCACAAACACCAGAAAGACAAAAAAATTTAGTGAAAGGAAGCAACATATAGCCATAGTTTAAAATAAGGCCAAAAAATTTCGATTTATAATAATGATATATAATGGAGGAAAAGGCAATTCAAACATCTCTTAATAGTGATAGGAATCTTAGACAAACTAGGCGTGAAAGACGTGCTGAGCTCGCAGAGCCACCGATGTAAAGTATTTGTACTTGTTATGTGAAAATTAAGTGCGAAATCAACTTTTGAAAGCCGTACTAATCAACTACTTTTGCAAGTGTATCTACTCCCCCTTTTGTTGCAAACAAATTCGAACTATGTTCTCCTCAAGCCTCAACTTATTTTCGCTTATTTCACGAAAATTAAGTTCAAACATATGTTCAATTTAGGTAAAAGAAAAGGTTAAGAAAAACAAACGATATTCACTTTCAATTCATAGTTGCAACAAGTCGAGATAAATTAAGTTCAAGAAAAGCAAACAAGAAGCTGACACATGCCTCTGCTGTGACTCGGCTGAATTTTAAAAAGTTGTACGAGATATGTACAGCTTTGGGTGTAAAGAGATCTCCTAGTTGTGTTAGCTTGTATAAGGTATTTGAACTTGACTTATCTGAACTTCTTAACCTTGAACTAATCCGAACTCATCTAAATGCAGGCTCAGTCTTGTTTTTATGATGGCCAGATAACCTCGCCTTTAGATGCAGGCTATCCATAGTTTAGTACACCTATATGTTGAGCTAGTTCAAAGGGAAAATGTTAGAGAAGATAGCTTTCAGACAATGAAGAGATAGGACATTGTTCGAGAATAGAATAAATTTGGAGAGAGCATTCTTCTGAGAAGGGAGGGGGCTGAGAGCAGACTATAGAGTATTAAGTTTCATATGTGGTGGCAATGGCCATCACAGAAAAGGAACCATGCTTGTAGGTTAAGCGAAAGGTTTGCAGTTGTCAAAACTTGATATCAATCTCCAAAAGCTTGACAATGTGGTAATAAGCCTCAATTTATTACCCTGCTGGGACTGGGAGGAATATATAAAAAAGAACAAGACAGAAATGGACTAGCTTAACAAAGGGACTTAACCTTTTTACTCGCAAGAACCACAATGACCATAATTAAGCTAACTTGTCACGAACTCCTACTCATATCAACAATAGTATTGAAAACAACACAACCAGATAAATAGGAGTTCTAGATCTTCCAATAAAAGATATTACATTTCTCGACATTCTGTTCAATACGCAAAAAAAGCGCTATATATTATAGCAAAAGCATAAAAGTAACGAAAAAGTGGCTGCAGTGTGCTCTAAGGCAGAAGTCCAAAATAAGTGGCTGAAAACAGGAGGCGATACCTGTCATAAAGATTTTTCCTCGGCAATCGAAAGAGAGAATACTTACTAACAAAGTCTGGCTACTATATACTGAGCAGGGGGATAAATTGGAAGACCCTAAGGCTATTGAGCAGGAGCTGATTAGTTTTTACAAGAGGTGGCTTGGAAAAAGAGCGGCTAGTCTTCCTAATATTCATTTGCCTGCAGACCTTGACACCTCTAGCCTGCGATATCCTATTAGCTGAGGTCACCGGGCAAGATATTGACTGAGCTCTGCACAACATTTTTAATGACAAGGCTCTGGGCATATATGGTTTAAACTATTTTTTCAAGAGCACCTGGCATATTATCAAGGATGACGTCTAGAATGTTATGTTGAATTTGTTTGGAACTCATTTATGCGTAACTAAACAAATCAGCTGCACAACACTTACTATGGTGCCAAAGATACCAAACACTCATGTAAAAGATTTTAACCCATTGCTTGTTGCACAATTAGCTACAAGATCGTGTCTAAAATCTAGACTTCATGAGGTTGTCAATATCTCGCTTATCCAGGTTTCATAGCTGACAATATCTCAGTTGACTTCTTGACTCCTCGAGAATCACACTGGGAAGCATCTGTCTCCTAGGTGTGTGGTCAAGAATTACACTAGGAAACATATGTCTTCTAAAGAGTTACTCTTCACCAAAACTTTTAACTTTCGCCCTAGACGTGAAAGGTTTCAGCTAACCCCACTTATGTTTGCAGATGATTTGCTTTTGTTTGCTAAGGATGATATTTGCTTTTGTTCATCTGCTTATGAGTGATTCTGAAGACTTTCCAATGCTTTCGTTACAAACTAATTTGGACAATAGCAATGTGCATCTTTGTGGGATTGGTTCAGCGAAAGATTTGTGATCAGCTGCAAGAGGATCTAGGTGAAATCCCTTTAAGATACCTTGGAGTGCCTCTCTCATAAGAAAAGCTGAGACCTTCGGTGGATAGGATTCTTGCTAGAACAAGGCATTGAACGGCTAGAAACTCAACTCACCAAATCTATCCCGAGTAGTATGCAGAAATTATGTGTCAGCTGGTTATTCTTCCTAAAAAGGTGCTCAAGGAAATCCAAATCCAATGCAGAATCTTATTCTTGCGGATGAGTGATAATGTGGCTTCTACAAAAGCTCACAATATTAGAAACATTGAGCTTTGAAATAAAGGTATTACACGCCTATAAGTTACTATTATGGACTATTCATAGTAAGGCTAACAAAATATGGGTCATGTGGATTCATGCTTATTGCATTCGAGGGAGAGGTGCACACACTTTATGCTGAGAACAAGGCAGCTTCTTAGATGATATAGAATATTCTGAAGTGTAATAAAAATGTTGATAATTCTTGTGGCTGGGATGATGTGATTCATAGGGGACAGCTCACTATTAGACATATGTATAATGCTCTTTAAGGAGATAATGTGAAAGTTGATTGGAAAAGGATTGTGTGAAACGCTCAAGCTACAATAAAGAGTGTGTTTATAACCTTGCTAATGCTTCATCATAAGCTGCTCAAAGCTGATAGGGTCTGTGTTTGGGATGCATCATGTAATATAACCTGTGATCTTTGTAAGAATGGGCCCGAATCTCATCTCCACTTGTTTTCTGATTTTCAATATAGTAAAGCATACTGCTGCAAAATGAATACACTCCAGATTTACTGACCAATTCAGCCTATGCAAGAAGTCAGAATTGCAGCAAATGTGTGTAGGAGGAAAGACAGCAAAAGCAAAGTCTATGGAGCACTTTTTGCTGAAAGCATTTATGGTATCTAGTTCCAAGAAGCAACAGAAGATTCGCTGGGACTCCGGATTTCTTGGCAAAATTGTTTCAAGCAAGCCCTGTTTAGAATAGCATGTAGGTGTAATAAAGAACAAAAAACCAGTTGTTGTTGGCTTAGTCGTATTATGTTACCTAGTTCTTTTCTTCAGTGCTATGTTTAGCTTAGTCCACTTTGGAACCTCAGATAGTGATGCTTGGGATGCTATGATGGTAAGACCATGCACATCAAGAGTACCTCTGACATACCCTTCTTAGAAGATGATATCAGAGGTATGCTGATGCAATGGTCTTTAATTAGCTCAGTGGCTTTTGTAGGCTACATGATGATGCTTGGTTTGTATTCTCCTTTTCAGGAATGGAATTTACTAATTTGCCAAAAGAAAAGCATAAAAGTAGAACTTGTGAAATCTCACCGAGTCTTGAATCATGTCTCTTCCTGCCCACCAGAGAAATATACCAAAGCCAACCACAGGTACAATTATTGCCAGCAACTGCGTAAGCGCATCAAAAAATATCAGATCAAACGCTTGTATTAGTTTCAGGGTCAAATGTACATACATCAAATGCATTAAAGGTCGTACAATATTGAACACTACTACAATGTTAAATCTCTAACAAGTGACATCACATGGGAGAATATGCAAACAGAAAAAAAATGACATGTTGTACACAATACCTTGCATGCACCAAAGTGACAACTTATGGCAATCAGTTATAAGCAAAACAAACTTCTAAGGGTCGAACATGTAATGATCAACTTAAAGATGGGAAAGGGCAGACTTCAAGTTCAAGACAGCAAACCTATACAAACCAACAAGACAACAAGAACTTCCAGAACATTCTATTTTAAAAGTGCAACTTATGAAACATCAAATAAACCAACAAGAAATAGATGAGCTGAAGCCACTATAAAATTGAACTGTAAAGGCTGCAAATTGGGTTTTCTTATGGATTACAGTATTAGTTAGTGAAACTTTCAACAAACAACCAAATTTCAAGGAATCAAATTCACAACTCAAGACAAAGAATCTATACTTAATACTAAATTGATTAAGTTTTTACATTCAAAGCATTAAATGAGTACAACTATTTGTATTTATAGTCAATTCGCTGCCCATCTATAAAAATTGATACTCCTAACTTTTTTAGTTAGTAAAAGTATCTTCATTTCAAAATTTCAACTCTTCATATCTTTAAAGCAATATTTGTCCAATTGATATGAATCCTTACTCTTAATATGTTTCTACCTGGTGACTTTCTAATTATTTGACTCTCTTTTAAAAGTAGGATATTAACTTTTTATTAGATATCAACTAGAAAATCAAACATTACTCAGGCAAATAGAGAGAGCTTAAAGTAAGAGAGATTTACCCAAAGAGACACAATAGTGTCAAGAACCCAACCAAGTTGGCCAGTTAATGTAAGATAAGTCAATCCAACAGCCAAAGCAAGATTACCCAACACTCTTGAATTCATACCATCATCTCTTCTATCACCACCACCACCACCATTAAAATTAGGAAATTGATTGAGCTTAACCAATACCACCCTCTTTCGCCGCCTCGGCTTCTCTTCCTCTCCCCATAAAACCCCACTTTCACTTGTTCTTAGAAACCCATTTCCTCTATAGGCACACAACTTCATCTTCAAAGAATTTTGAGGAAAAGTACCAATCTTTGTGCATCTTAGATAGTAAAATTTGATAGGTAGAAGTGATTTTGGAAGAAAATTACAAGTGGGTATGAAAATTGGGTTTTGTTGGCAAAAACAGGTTGAGGTGGTGAGGGATACAGCTACAGGTGAAGGTGTTGTCATTGAAACACCATTAACAAGAACTGGGTTTTATTGGTAAATGCAGGAGGTTATGTTTGTGGGTTTGAAGGTTTTGATAGTTAACATCAAATGTGAGAACGAGTAGATTTTCATCAAAGCATATCCGTTTCTATGATATACGCCACCATTGGTCCCTCTGTTAACATCAAAGACTCCAGAAAGAGAGAGCGTTGTGAAGTTTGAGAGTACTTCCAACATCCAGGAAGAGTTGTCAATTATGATATTTTCAAAATTCTTAGTGGATAAAATTATAAAAATGATTTTTTTTAGGGGAATAGCAAATGTATTAATCTATAGACAAATTGTCCATTAATACATATGGAGTAATTATAAAAGGACAATAATTCTCCAACATTGCTCAACACCAAAGGGCACAAGCCTAGCTAAATTATGAGCTACACTATTCCCATCACGCCTAACATGATTTTGTTTAGGGAGCTTTACTGAGTAATTAGTTTGTGGGTCTTTGTGTTTACCATTTTTTTAGGTTTAATCAGGATTAATCAAGTATGAAAGTAGGGGAAAATTAACGATTATCTGGTTTAATTAATTCAGTTCAAAACACATCCAAAAGAGTTTTTTTGGAGACAGGGGTACTGAGAAGAAATGACTTTGACTTGGAGGGATAATACCTTGAGAAAACCTATACGACTCTAAGTAGTTGATTAAACCATCTCAATTACATTTTTCAAACTTTAAAGAATAGTGTCATGTATTATTGTTGTACAAATTTCATGGTGGAATCATGAAAAAAAATTGTTCATTGGATTTTCATTGTATTACATTACATTCCACAACAATGGGAACGGTCAAGCGAAATAGGGATTTATGATGATATACTAAACAAGCATCCTTGAAATATATTAAACGTTGAAAAGTTTTGTGTTTAAAACAAACACTATGAAATTTCTGTCGACAAATCCTAATTTAAGAGTAACTCTTACGGTTTAGGTTTAGAGTTTTTAGACGTGTTCTTGGATGAATTAATAAATTATGACTCGTAATGGATGGAGATCCAATGTTTTTAGAAATTCAAACTTCAATGACTATATCCAGACCTTAACCCACTTGGTTTCTCGGTCTAGCATTGGCGGGACACACACTTGGAAATAACGCGAAATTGTAAGGAAAATCTCTACCTCCAAGCATCGCTCGTAGGTGGATTCGACCCTGTAACCTGAATCCCAATCAACTACATCAAAGTAAACTTGGTAATTATAATAAAAACATGTAAAACATATCTATTAGACTGTATTTTTGTTCCAGTAGCATTATATAGAAAAAAAAATGGACGATCGTTCATGGAACATGGTGTTAGGACTTAGGATCCAAACGTGAATACAAAAGAGAAGTACAATACTGAAGAATCGTTGGATTTGCAAGCGCCCAACGAGTTCAACACTGTGAGTCTCGTGCAAAGGAAAAGATTGAAGAGAAAGAAAAGGCGACGCTGAGCAGGTTCCGTCGCCTCACGCGACCGGACAATTTATGGGCCTAGAGAACACTTGTTTTTTTTTTTTTGGTTTTACTTATAGATCTTGTTTCTTTAATTTTAGTTAGAGTGCGATAACAATATCATTTGTTTCCTAAGTCTCGGATAATATTATTTCCTAAGATAAGAAGAGATAAGATATTATTCATTAAATATTATCTTATACTTCCTCCGTTTCTTTTTATAAGCAACATATTGACTTTGACACTATTCATACATTATAATTTGACCGACTTTTATGGTTTATGCGCAGGGAAAAATATAATCTTGTTGGATCTCGTTTGATTTGTCTCATTGTATACATTTATAATATCTTCTTGTCATAATTTTTACAAATGCATAATCAAAAATAAAAGTGGTACAAAATGTGCATCGACAAGTATGAAAAGTGAAATGTTGCTTACGTTTTGAAACGGATGTAGTATCTTTTAGTATGAGAATTCTATTAGGAATAGAGTTTTCTTAACCTCTATATAAAGAGAGGTAGGATACCAATTTCAAGGTAGAGAAAAATATTCTCAACTGAGAAGTAGCCTAATTAGAAGAAATTGATAAAAGTTATGTCGCTCATAGAAATTGGCAAAATGATGTAAAGAGGTTTTTCCCACTTGTTAAGTGAAAGATTTTTATAGTACAAAATTTTTGCCTTTTTAATTTTCAAAGTTTACATTATAACTTCTATTTCATTGATCCTTGTGTTATTGTGAATAATTTGCTTCCGCTAGGACAAAAATATTGTCTAAGACCAATGCTCTATTTCTTTAAGGCCCTTCGAGTCAACATCTATGAAAAATTGGCAAATTATCATCCATTGTTCATGGCTTCATGCATTTCCTGATTTCTTTCTTGTCTAGATCAAAATGATCGCACACAAGAGGGCACTAGATTGAGGCTGCCCCACTGCACTTTCAACAGAAGAGCAAGGGGAACTTTTGGACTAGAACAAAATTGAACAGGAACCTGAATTTACAAGCTAATTCTATAAAGATCACTTCCTAAATATATTCCACACTGGGTTTCTGTAAATTAAGTAGACAGATTTGATCAGTATCCAATGGAAATTATGCCGACAGAAACTTGTGGCTCTTCCTTGGGTGAAGATGAAGGACTGACGTTAACGGTTGATCAACCATGAGTTCAGCATTCCTTTGGCCCCTGAACACATTACCACGACTATGATTCATGATATCACATAGTATATGAGAAGCAAAAGTGAAGACATTGTTCATCATGATCACAATGACAGTTATCAAGCAAGCATGAAACCATTGAATAATTTACATTACCAATCCCTATTCCGAATCAGCCAATAATGAGACTACTTAAAGTTGAACATGTTTCTTTATTTTCATTCAAATATATGAGCGACATTCTGTTCAGCGGAGAGAAATCATGCAATATGTAGTTGTGTACTTAATATAATATCCATCGGTAGCAAGATATGGTAGGTCTAGAAGAGAGAGTTTCCTATACAATATGAATTTGAAGAATGGAATTATATAGAACAAATTTTTTCCCTTCAAATGAGCGCAAAATAAATGAAACGACTAGGATCAAAAATAAGATAGAAAGAGCCCTTCTCAGGGCAGCATTAAACCAAGGGAAGTGAAACTGTAAGAATCTTACACGGATAACTTGCTGTTGACAAAGCACAATGTTAACTTGTGCCCTTTCGCTGTTCTCACTGCAAGAGTAGTTGGTCCTTGTACGGGTAACCTTGTATGAATATACAGGATTTTGAGTGTTGACAGCCTACAACTGTCCTTGATACACAGGACAGAACCAATATGATGCAAATGGAATTCTTTAGCTAATGGAATCCAAAGTACAAGTAGTATCCTCTTCCCCTTGGCTCCAATATGGTAATTCTAGAAGAAAAACTTACAGCTCTCTCTGCTTCCATTAGATACACTTAAGAACCTCTCCCAAAATTAATCCCCACTGAGTCCAGTGTGTACCGCCCTGCATCAAATTAAAATATCCAATGGACTTTTAAATGTACTTGAACAAAATATCCAGATAAAGAGAGAAGTTTATGACACGATTCACAGTTAGGACAAGAAACACAAGAATGTGAGACATTTATAAGAGGTGGAATATATAATTAAAAACCTGACAGAATACGGCATATGGCTCCCTCAGAGGTCCATCACATGACAGCTCACTTGTACTACCATCGATGAAGGTTCCATCAGCAAAGATCACCTGGACCACCACAGACCTTCTCAGTCAGTATATTCTCAAAGTAAGCTACTCCACTTTTTTTTTCCCTGTCTTTTTTGGTGGCAATTAACCAAGCCATTCCTGTTAATTAGATAAAATGCCATAAAAGGGAAGATAAACTGTAGAAGAAGATGTGCTCCTAAAGTCCTAGTTGTTCCTTCCTCTTGCAGGAAGAAGTAAGCATTATTCAGGAAGAAGCATGCATTATTTAGTAGCTTGAGACAGTCTTTTGTCTCTAGCTCTCACTAATATGTTAGGGTGCTTTAATGAGAGGATACGATATTAGTTTAGGTTCCTGGCCTTGCCAGTCCTTCAAACAATAGTTCATTACTTATCAGGAGAAGAAAGAATAAAGCTGAACCAGATAGCAATGGAAGAATCAGACATAGTGCACACGAGTATATCTGGAAATATTGAATAGATGAAAGAGCATATAGAAAATGTGAATATAAACATTCAACACATGTAACCTAAACTGGAAATGGTTTCACCAATTTATCGTGGAAGTAATCATCTAAATATTCAAGTACGAATATTTACCAGGGATACTCAGCACAAATTAATAAATATGAACACAACAGAACAGCAAAAATTTTCAGCACTAGAAACAGAAGAAGTAGGAGAAAAAGGAAACAGGAGGTGGATATTGATCCTGACCTAACATTATGATGATAAAGAAAGGATATATACATGATACAAGTAATTAGAGCAAACAAGAATAAAATCATGCCATGATTTCAATTCAATGGCTATCCCCTTCAACATGAAGGATCTATGTGTGGGTCTATTATTGGTTAGCACCCCAAAATCCTGGATCAAACTCTGCCTTTTATTCAATTGACCTAGACAAACATGGCCTAGATGTCCACTCAGCAATGATTTTTCTTCTAGGCCCATCAATTACCCCTAGCACATCAATTTTCTTGACTTCCAACGCTAATTTGGTATATGAGGAGTGTCTAGAACTAACCTTAAAGTCAATATGCATCAATCAAACAGGATATTAGAAAGCAGCTTCAGGGGCCTCAGGGCTCATAGAGGGACAGTCTGAATTCAAAATGGTAAATTATAGATGTATTTCTTGTGTCAAAGAACAACACCCTATTTGACTGGAAAACTAGAAGCTGTACTGCCATTGAAACACTAACTACTACTAGCAGCTAAACTCGGGGTAAGATATGTATTTCATCAACAAGAACTTCTTCAGTAACAGTCTCAAGAAGATAAACACACCAACAATGCCCTTACTTTATCTGAACCCTAAGCATGTCATAGACTAGCTCAAATACCAGACAGGGGAGTAGTCACTCTGAGAGAAAATGCATCCACTAAGAGCTTGAAAAATCGGACTTTTCAATACAGAAAACACTCCAATCCAAATCTAAAACCTCTCATCCAAGAAGTAGCAAGATATTCCCCAAAAAATGTGAGTTGTAAATGCCATCATGAATTATGTCCTCTTATACAATTATACTAGTAAATTAAACTTTGTAAAGAACTAAACGGTATAGTTAACTGCACCTCTGATGCATATCCAGCAGTTGCTCCAGGCACTGGTTTAGTAAAGGAACTAACAGGAGAGCTTCTCTGCACGGCCTGACAAAACGCAATGAGACGTTCTCGACTTCCAAGCTGTACAGCCTATAAAAAGTAAATTAACCATCAGTTCTCCAATTACCGTAGGTTAGAAGTAACGAGGGATTATATTAACTACTATCTGGAAAATATAAAAGCTATTATAAATTCATCACAGGATGGAAGTTTTTGTTGCTCTAGCCTCTTTAATGCGATAATAAGAATTCTACACATAGGAAAAGGTTCCCCTGACTCGCTTACACCCCCTCTATTAAGATGAGAGCAACCAGAAGTTATGACTTAACAAGAAAAGAGACTCAACTGGCCTCAAAGAAGCTACAGATCACTCACCTAATTACCTAACGAGCTAGATGTAGGCAACAAAAAATAAATTACAATAGCACATTAAGGCACAAATCTTAACACCAGAACCTCATGTGTAACTCTCACAATGATACCAATAGTACATCCATACAAATGTCAGTATCTATTAGATGCCCTCTACATGACTCGACACTCAGATGTGCACATGCGCATAGATCTTAAATAACCTAGTCGACACTAGGATATGTACCAGTACCGAGTCCGAGAAACATAGGACATCATTTAGATTCATGTTGGAAGTAAAATGACACAGAAAGACTACAATTTGATTAAAAAAATTTCTCCAGCATAACATAAAGAAAAAAATTAATAGATGAAATATATAAACAGTACACAACCAAAAGTTTTTCCAAATATTCCCTTAAAGAAAAAGGTTCTTAGATAAAAAACAATACTTCCTCCGTTTTTTTTTAAATGTGACACTTTCTATTTTAGGAAGTTTTAAATTAAATGTGACACTTTCTTTTTTGGTCAATAAACTCTCTCTATCTCTCTCCTCTCACATGGGTCCACTTATTTTTTTCTCTCTATCTCTTTCCTTCCCAAAAATTGCCTAGGAGTCCGTGAATCTAAAAGTGTCACATTTAAATAAAAACGGAGGAAGTATATCAGTTCTATAGTTGACCTGTACTGTGTCATTCCTCAGAACTCGAGGATGTGGCTGAACCTTGAACCCTCTCAATGACATAACCTCAGCAATTAAAAGTGAGCCCTGTTCAAGAAAATAAGATAAAAAATCATTGGGATCAAGTGATTAAAAAAAGAAAACTATAATGAAAAATAAATAAATATAAACTTAAGCATATGATACCTTAATGGCTTCTCCAACCATCTGAGGTGACAGGAACAATCCCTGAAAGAAAGTCCGCATGATATGACCAGGAGTTGAGCCACAATCAACTCCAAGTCCTGGGGCAGACAAACGAGCTGCCGCTGCTCTCACCCATTTTTCCCTCCCGGCAACATAACCGCCACATGGTGCAATTGTCCCGCCGGGGTTCTTTATCAAACTTCCAGCAACCAAATCTGCACCCTGTCGATAACAAATTGAATAATTTTTTCTGTATCCATTATGACTACTACTACAAATGAAGCTTTCAACATACCACCATCGGAGGTTCAATTGTGTCCACGAATTCACCATAGCAGTTATCCACCATGACCAAACAATTTGGATTCTGAATCTGCAAGTTACATAAAAAAGATCGCAGATGAGTCTTTCTAATCAACAGAGGATATTTCCAGGTATGCAAACACCTCAAGATAAAATAGGTGGGTGCATTAGAGACCAAGGTAGCACGATTAAATCCCAGACAAAGCACTGACAAAGATGAGAAAATCTCTTCATATTAGAACGATGCCAATGTCAAAGCATCAAGCAATAGCAGATGAGTCTTTCAATGAGAAAGTCTAGATTAAGACAGTGTCGAAAAATTCCGAAAAACCCCATTTTTTTTAACATATGAATCTCCCATGAAAATCAGACTAGTCTAATAGTTAGTGTTTCACGCATACCTTTATCATTTGTATAGCTCTGCCTATCTCATAGACACTTAAACTACAACGCCACGAATAGCCACATGACCTTTGTATAAGTGCACATCTTGTTTCAGGAGTCACAGCACTTGCCAATCGATCCCAGTCAAGTCCACCATCCTCAGCGAGCTGAAAAAAAATTCTAGACAATAAGTGTTCTGCAACTTGTCAATTAAATGCTTTCATCCCACACCCCCAGAAAAAGAGAGAAAATGAAAACGAGAAAATTAAATAAAAAGGGAAGAATTGCAAGGGTAGAATACCGGAAGTTCTCGATATTTGACTCCAAAATCTTTTAGCGATCCAAGCCCATTACAGTCTCGCTTGCCAATGACTTCCTCCAAAGTGTCGTATGGAGCGCCAGCAACTGCCAGAAGCTGGAGAACTGGTAAGTCTAGTAGGACACATTTTTCCAGAAAAAGAACTAGTTTAAAACCTTAAAAGAAGAAGTAAAGATCTTCACTTTCGGTTCAAGTAGATCAGAATTGCGAAGTAAGAAAAAACAGAAAAGAACTAACCTCGTCACCTGGCCTCAACATTGCAAATAAGGCACAAGTTATAGCATGGGTGCCTGAGAAAAACTGATGGAAAAAGCAATAAGAACGAGAACAGAGAACAAGGGCCAAAATCTGAACAGAAAAAGGGGGGAGAATTACATGTGAACGGACAATAGCAGACTCGGCGCCAAATATTTCCGCAAACGCTTGGTCTAGTCCTTCGCGTCCTCCAGCTTCATCATGCCCGTAACCGGTGCATCCAGCAAAAAACTACGTAAAGTACCACTGCAACATCAAAATGGCAGGAAAACAGAAGAGATATATAGTGTTGTGAAATAATTAGCACAAACTCGACATGAAGATATTTTTCTGTTTAATATCCTGCCTTCTATAGTTCGGCAGGAGAAAGAAACTAAACATCCTTCGTTTTAGAAATCAAAAAGGAAAATCTCAAACGCCTATCTGCATATTAATACTGAATTTGAAAAGATAATCTTTTCAACTACATTGTAAACGCCTGGTTATTTGTTTGTCAATAGGTTTAAGGTGCTCTTAGCTGGATGTTAAAATCCAAGTGCACATCCTATAAGATACACTTACTTTGTCAACGTTTAAGGTGCTATTTTGCAGGGACTATATGGCTTTTTCATACAGTGTATAGACAACAGATACCAAAACAAGCTTTATTGCCCTCATCTATCAAAGAGAAGCTCTAAACAATATTCATACAGAAAAAAAAAGGAGAACCCAGTTGCACTCACATGAGATCCAACACGAGCATTTTGATAGGCTTTCAGAACACGGGAAGTATTATGTGCTACCAAATTATCGATATACCTGAACTCTGAGTGCAGTGAAGCCACTGCATTTTCAACCTGGATTATTTTACATCAAAATAGAGTTCAGCATCACCCTCAGCAGCAAGAACCAAAAACATTTAAAGATGCACAGCCTATAAATAAATCAAGCACGGCCAAAAATAGACATTCCAATATAGTAAAACACGAGAGTCATGAGCCTTGGAAGGGGTATTATGGCCCTTTGGCTAAGTGAGAGAAAGATGATAGTAACCTTCATGCTTCATATATAAAGGTCAGATTATCAAAGGACTTTAGTATCACGCTAATAGAGCTTAACTTAATCTTATATTGTGATACTCAGGCATCATAGACAAGCACATGATGATTCCATTGACCGGAACTCCAAGCTATCCATGAGCTTGTCATTTCTACTATCAAGATTTTAGGTTGTGAACTTCTATCAGATGCAAGGAGTAAAAAATCAAGTACTTTTAAAAGGTTGGGCTTGAGCACAAAATCGACAACTCCGATAAGTTTAGGCAAATTCAAGAACAAGTTGCTTAAAGCTTAAGCATACAAACACCAAATGTTGTTCCAGATAGAAATACAGTCTTTACAATATAACACCAGTTTCTAATGACAAATTATTAAAAAATTCATAGACATCTTCCTACTGGTCATCCCATCAACCAATGAACAGCCATATTTACCTTGCCTTATCGTTTCGCCAATTGTCAATATAGAAAACCTTTTGGAAAAAGGTACATTGTGAAAAGTCCCCAACAAAATGATTCCAGTTAGAAAGATAAGTGTGGATATGAGTACGGCTGAGCAGAACTTGTGCTAGACTGCACCAAACCGCAAACCAAACTGTTTTGGGGCAGTTTAAGTTGGTTTATGGGCTCAAACCATGGGTCAGTTTCCGTTTATTACTAAACCGCGGTTTGCAGTATGGGCTTGGGCTATTATATTTCTAAGCCAAACCGCACCACAAAGCACCTAAATGCCTTTGATATTTGGCTTACCAATAATTTTATACCTTTAGTAGTAATATTTGTAGTAACTTTGTAATTTTTTAGCAATTTCTAACTTTTTTTGTAGTTTTTATATTTTTTTAACAACAAATGTGTAGTTGATAAAATAAAACAACAATTACAAATTAGAAGAAATTTATTGAGTTAATATACTCCCTCCGTCCCCCAAAGGATTTCCCATTTGCTTTTTGCACGGTCTCCAATGCACATCTTTGACCGCTTATATCTCCTATTATTTATTAATAAAAATGATAAAATGTTGATATTTTGAATATACCTATTAATACAAATCTAACAAGATCATCTATGACAATTATTTATATTATATATTAGTTATAATTTATGGTCAAAGTTTACAAAGTTTGACTTCAAGAAAAGCAAATGGGAAATCCTTTGGGGACGGAGGGAGTATAAGTAAACCACACTGCACCAAACCGTTTAATGTGCTGCGGTTTTGGTTGGGTTGGCCCAAAGTGCGGTTTGGGTTGATTTAAAAAAACGTCAAACCGTTTTTGTTTGGATTGGTTTGGGTTATGTTCCAAACCGCACCAACCCAACCCATGCTCAGCCTTAGATATGACAGAATTAAGTTGTCATACCTTGTCAAGGACAAGGCTTAGATTGAGGATAATGACATAAGCTTTAGATCGAATGACCATAACCACACTAATCACTATCTGAAATTCTGAATTAAGTTCTGAATTAAGTATTTGTTTGATCAGGAGGAAAATTTTTTCTTGGAAAATTAGTTCCCGCATTTTCCTTTATTTGGTTTGTAAGGGATGAAAAATAGTTTTTCTAATGATTGAAAATAGTTATCCGGGGAAAACATTTTCCTCCCTAAATGGAAAGGAAAACACATTCCTCCAATTCCTTACCTCCCTTTCCTCTTTTACTCATCTATGATCTATCCTCCTTTTCTTTTCACTTTTTCAATTTTGTCTAAATGTTCATGTAAGAAGCTAAACAAAGTTGAAAAATTATTTTCAATTTTTCCATCCAACCAAACGGAGCCTAAGTTGAAGTATCCATGCCCAAAGTCCCAAGGCCATAAGTTGTGCATTAGTAATTAAATGAAGCACAAGTTAAGAGTGAAAATGTCAAGTTAGTTTATCTAATTCCACAATGGTATTGACAGATATTACAGGCAATCATCATTATCAAGACACAACCATAAATAAACATCAAGTTCAGGTACAAGAAAAGACATTGTCAATTAGCCATAAGTTCATTTAATTCAAACATAACTAAAATTCTATAAAAGACATTTCTTTTGTGAGTGAACTAAACAAAGTTGGTGCTTTCGCATAAACCATATGGGGAATTAAACATAAGAAACAGTAACCAAAGGTGGGGAAATTAAATCAGAAATGGGGGGAATTGAGAGAGACTAACCTCGGGAACAAAGGGGGTATGAAGATGATAACGAGAAGGAGGAATGTTTATGGGAGAGGAGAGAGATAGTTGTAAGTTTGAAGGTGGGTTTGAGGAGATGGCGTTTATGGGTTTGCAAAAATGGAGAGGATAAGCATTTGAAAATGGTGCACCTACTGACAACGCCAACATCATCCTGTTTTTTCCCAACAACAGAGGAGACGACTGTCCGACAGTAGTCTAGTGGAAATTGGTAAGGGAAAGGGGTTAGCCTTTAGGCCCTCTACCAAATTACCAATAGCATTAAATAGCATTAAGGGTATGATTGGGATGTCGGTAATATATTAAGGAGTAATAAAAGTTAAATATAGGAAAATTAAAGTATTTAAAGGTGATAATAGACGGATAGAGTGGTTGTGAAGAGGATAATGTGGTATTAGTGGGAAGGAAATGGAAGAAAGAGGGGAACTATTACCCTTCAAATGAGCGTAATAGTGATAGGCTAAAGTGAGTCGTATCACCTAGTCAAAGATAAATCCTAAATTTCTCTAACAACAATAGTCAAGGAAAGTAGGGTCGAATCCAGAGAGATAGAGTTTCTAAGTTAATATTCAGCTAAACAGCTACTTCAGACAAGATCAGATAGGAATCAGTTGAACTACAAATTAAACTACATAAATGGATATAAAAGTGGGATTTAAACTATGAATTAAAGATCTAGGGCATTAGTTTGGTCTACCAAGCTTATACCAATCAACAAGATCAAGCAACTATCAATACCTAAGTCAAGAGTCGAGAGATAAGAGCACGTGTTAAGCTATGGTTAAGTCACAACGCTCATAATTCAACATATGCCGCATGTTCACTAACATAATCAGAAATACTGATGTGTACTAGGCCTCTAAAAGTGTTTAATCTCTAAGAAAGTAATTAAAACTAAACTAATGAAAGCTGGAAATCAAGATGTCTTTAAAAATAATAAGCTTAGCTTTTTATATTAATCCTAAACTAATTAAGAAAAACGTGCAAAAAGAAAAGACTTTGGGCCGAAAAATAGTCTCCACGTGACACAATCCGATCGGGCCAAGCTTGCCCGACTGGATCGGGCTGAGCCAAAATGAGACCAACTCATCTTCTCTTCCTTCGCAAACAACAAAACGCAGCAGTAAAGCAAATGGGTCTGTCCGATTGGATCGAGCCAGGCTTGCCCGATTGGGCCGCGTGCGCCAAGGCCCAGATCACCTTCTTCCTTTGGCTAAGCAGCAGCAACATGAAAGGTCTGGGCCTTCTCCTTATTTATGAGCTAAATCATGCGTCAATGGATCTCTTTAGAGCTATTTTATACGAATTATCGTATATAGCCGTGATTTTGTGTTTTAGTGTTGAATTGCAGGTTTTAGGGAGTTTTCTCCTTATTTTCGAGCTATTTGGAAGCAACCACGGCTTTGCAACTTGTTATGAGACACATAGAAGTCATCACGAGCCTTATAAACTGTTTACGAGGTCCCGAGACCTCTAAACGTGAAGAATTGAGTGTCAAAGAGCCAAAAGGAGTTGACTCGTGCTCTAATCGGGCAAAATATGGCCCGATCGGGCGAATATTTATGTGATCGGGTGTTGGGGTTGCGGGCCCGATCCGACAGACTTTGCCCGACCCGATCGGGTGAGCAACCCAAATGCTACCTGTTGTGCGTCCAAGAAGAAAACCAAAGGAAGCCAAGATTTGGTCCAACCCGATGGCTTCGGGCAACAAGGGCCTCATCGGGTGGTGATATCATGTTATTTTGTATAGTTTTTTCCCCTACTTTTGAGCTAGATTGTGCGTCAAACTATACTCTTAGGAGCTACTTTATGCTAACTCCTCTATCTAGTTGTGCTTTGCGTGTTTTATGTTGACTTATAGGTTTTAGGGAGTTTTCTCCCTATTTTCTGCTATTTTGAGCATCAACATATGATAGGCGGAGTTATAAGGCAGATATGTTGAGTTGTGGAGCTCTAAGGCCACAGTCCATAGGCTTAGAGGTGTCCTTGGTTCGAAGTTTTGGCTCAAAGAGCCATAGAAGAGAAATTGCATGGCGCCCGACGCCACCGGGCTGAATCGCCCGATCGGGCGAAATCAATGCCAAGGGAAGATCGTCACAACGCCCAATCGGGCAACCTTGCCCGATGTCATTGGGCGGATTAGTGCTGCAGGAGGATCGGGCCAATCATGCCTGATCGGCTGAGCCTATTGGGTCAATCAGCTTTCTTCCTCTTCTTCACGCACAGCAACAACGAAGCAGCAATATTGGGCTCGCCCGATTGGGTCAGGCCATGCCTGCCCAATCGGGTCCGAAAAGTCCAATACCCGATCCTAAAATAATTGGCCCGATCGGGTCATCCTTTGCCCGACCAAGACACGTCTCACTAGCCTTTCTTAGCTTTTGGCACTCGATCTTCAAGTTTAGAGGTACCGAGACTTCGTAAATCTTTTATAATGCTCGTAACAACTTCTACGTGCCTCGTTATAACTCGTAATGTTGTGGTTGCTTCAAACTAGCTCAGAAATAAGGAGAAAACTCCTTAGAACCTGCAATTCAATATAAAACAACAAAACCACAACTCTATAGAGTAATTAGTACAAAATAGCTCCAAAGAGCTCCAATGACGCACGATTTAGCTTATAAAGAAGGGAGGAGGGGGAGGGGGGAAACTCTATATAAATCCATGATATCAAATAGTTACCTAGGGATGGTGGTGGGTAATTATTACCCCCATAATGAGGGTAATAGTTCCCCTTTTTCTTTCATTTCCCTCCTATCAACACCACATCATCCTCTCCACCACCACTTAATCCTCACTATCATCACCTCTAAATGCCTTAGTTTTCCTATGTTTTACTTTTATTACCCCTAATACATTGCCCAATCCCAAGCATGCCCTAAGAGGGTGTTTGTTTAAGGAATTTGATCTATGATTGGGATTTATAATCCTATTTGTAAGAAATTTTATAAGTATTTTTTATGTGGAAATGACCTTATAAGGGGGGTTGGGAGTGGGATTAAACGGCCTTTATTTCCATCAAAATAATATCTAGGGGGCACATATTGGATTGGAATTGGGAATAGGAGTAACTAATTTACCATTAATGAAAAGGAAGGAATGAAGGGTTTAATAAAGGTGTTTTTGTAACTTTTTTTTATTGTTTTCCTTTTATCCCCAACTTATTCATATCCTCTAACAAACATGGGCATGGGGTTATTTTTATGAATTCTCATTCTACAATTCTCACTTCCAATCCCATCCCCTAATACCTAAACTCTCATTCTCACATACCAAACGCCTCGTAACTACTTTGAGTAACGGTTAAATCTCTATGATGGGAAATCCAATGTTTGTTTGTGGGGATGGGGGATTTTAGGTGGGATTGGGAATGACATTAAAAAGCTCCTTATCCCATTAAAATAATATCTAGGGGGCAAGTACTACAGGTGGGATAAGGAATAAGGAGCAAAGTTATATATTTTCCTTAATGAAAAGGAAAGAGAGAAAAGGTTCGTAAGGGTATTTAAATGAAAACATAGTTTAATCCCAACTAATTCCCAACTTATACCAAATAAGGGATAGACATTATCTTATCCTTATCCCACCCATTTATTCCCAATCCCCATTTCCTTCCCAAAACACTCATTCCCACATAGACTCACTTAAGAGAGAGAACATAATGCTCTCTACCACAAAAAAAAAATCTAGAATGTTGTGAAACAGGGAGAACACAAAAGAAATAGAACGAAAGAAAGTTTTTCACTCGGTGTAAAAATAACTTACACCAATAAGTATACTATAAGTTTAACAATAGATCAATCTTTGTTGCTATATTTACTCTATTTTAGGGTAGCTTTTTTGACATATTGCAATATGCAATAAATGTTCAAGAAAAGGTAGGGCGTTCGCCATGTTTGACATTGTTGACTCACAACACTCCCACTTAAATGTCCATCCTTTAACTTTACTAGTCTCGTTAAAAATCTTGTTAGAAAAAAATTCCATGAGATAAAACCTGGTCGAAGGGAAAGAGAGTGTTGTACATATCATACTTCCCCCGGTTCTAATAGAGGTCACAAAGGTGCCACACTGATCTTGTGCACCAATTTTTCAAATTTCTTCAAATGAAGGGATTTGGTAAACAGGTCAGCAAGATTTTTATAGGACTGAAGTTGTTGGATGTCCATCTTTCCTTCCTTCCGAAGATAATGTGTGAAGAAGAGTTTTGTTGATGATGTTTAATTCTATCTGCGTCGATATATCGCTGACATGGGTGATGCAAGTCGTATTATCTTCATAAATCAATGTTTGACTATTTGTAACTATATTCATCCCGCATTCTTCGTGAATATGGCTAATCATTTATCTGGGCAAAATACATTCTTGTCGAGCTTCATAAAGAGCGAGCAATTCAACATACTTTGATGACGTGGCAATTAATGTTTGCTTTGTTTGCATCAAAAAAAATGTTTGCTTTGTTGGTCTCCATATAAAATTGATGTATCTCTATTAGTGAATACATACCAAGACTGTGACTTGACCTTTTAAGTGTGTGATAGATATCTAACATCAGCGTAGCCTACGAGTGAAGCATTTGCTTTAAGTGATACAATAATCCAAGCTTTCGTGCTCCTCGGGGATAACGGAATAAGTGCTTGATTGCGCTTCAATATCTCTTTGTTGGTGCATAATGTATGTAGTTAAGAGGTTTAATAAAAAAAAAGTTATGTCAGGTAGAATATTGTTAGCTAGGTGCATTAAAGCGTCAATTGTACTTAAGTATGGTACTTTAGGAACAAGAATTCTTCGTTTTCTTCTTGAGGTCGGAATGGGGTGTCTTTCATATTCAAAGATCGCATTAACTGGAGATTTCAAATGGATGTGTTTTATCCTTATAAAAACGTTTCATGATCTTTCCTGTATAATTTGATTGATGAAAAAAGATCATATCGTTCAATTATTCCATTTTTAAGTGAAAGATGATTTTTATCCTCTCAAGATCTTTCATTCAATTTAGTTCATCAAGTATCTTACAGTTATTTCAATCTCTTTATAAGTTCCAATGATGTTCAAAACATCGACATAAACTGTAATTATAGCAAACCCTGGATGAATTAATGAAAACACATAGGCTAATTTGGTTATTATTGAATCCTTCTTTCATAAGGTATTCACTAAGACTATTGTACCACATTCTTCAAGATTGCTTAAACCCATAAAGCGAGCTTCTTAGCTTTAAAGAAAGCATATCTCTGGATGTGTATTTCTTTGGTAGGTTTAGTCATCCAAGACTTACATATAAATTTTGGTGTCAAGTGAATCATATAAGTATGTGTTCATGACATCCATCTACTGCATTTGAAAATTTTCAAAAACAGATTAACTCACTAGAAATCTCAATGTAGTTGCATAAAGAGAATATGTGTTATCATAATCAATCCCTAACATTTGGGATAAGCCTTGAGCAAACAAGTATTGCTTTGTATCTAATGATTTCATTCTCATTGCACTTTCTGACAAATACCCACTTATATCCCACTGCTTTTACACCCTTTGGTGTGTGAGTTATTTTTCGAAAAACTTCTCGCTTTTTAAGTGATTTTATTTCTGCTTCGTGCTTCGTTCCACTATGTCAAGCTTGTCTATGGTGACACCCATCTAAGGTTCTTGGTTCTATGTCTTTTCATCCTGATATCATTTCAACCGCTATAGTTAGTAAAGATTTCATTCATGAAAATATTTTTTCGATTCCACTATTTCTTTGTACATGCATAATTAATTGAAATTTCATTGTTGTTGATACTTTCGTCTTCCTCGTTATTTGGAATATCTTCATCTTCATCTTTATTTTTTTCTCCATTTTGAATTTCATGATTCTCAATTGGAGGAAATTTCATTTGTTCATTTTCTATTTCGTCTATCGCCTTTTGGGTCTTCGTTGGTTTTGAATCTTTCAAACTAGGTGGTCTTCCACGCTTTCAGCGTGCCATCGAATCATTCTCAATTGCCTTATCATCTTTGGGAATTTTAATACGTGCAAGAGCATTCTTTTCTGGTATATGTGACTTTGTCACTCTCTTTTTTATCAATGAATGCATCAGGCAATTGATTTGCAACACCTTGTAACTGAACCTTTTCCTTAACTTCTTATTTGCAAGGATTTGTTCTTGGATCTAGAAAAGATAATTGTGTTGCATTCCATGTGATTTTATGACCTTCTTGTTTGGGTTCACTTTCTCTTCTTTAAGGCTAGAAATAGGCTTTCATTAAAAATGACGGTCGGCAAATCGTGTAACACCCTCTGAATTTGAACCTTTTAAATTATACAAAATGTACTCATTATCGAAAATCACAGTTTAAACTTGGAGGGTTTTACCGACCGTTTACGCTTTAAGGGAGAACGAAGGCTAACTAGCAAATTAAACTAAACTAAGTTAAAATTACTAAGAAATAAACTTGCGAGAAAAAATATTATTATTATAGCTTAAAAGTAACATAAAATCCAAACCCTAAAGTTCAACTAATAAACTAAACTATTGAGGTGAAATTACTTAAGCTTCCTCACTCGAGATCCCATCATTAAGCCAACCTGCAAAACAATATGAAAAACAAACAAGAGAGACAAAGCTCCCAAAATCAGATAAACTAAGTAATTCGACTCTATCCCGTTAAAATAATATATTTTGAAATACTCCCTCCGTTTCTTTTTGTTTGTCCCATTTACTGTAGCTCCAAATTCCAAGGAGAGTGATGTCATAGACATGTGGGTGGGGACAACAATTAAAAGGTTCACTTATTTTATAGTAAATTGGTGACTAAAGTAGGTGAGAGAAGATGATAAGGCACATGTGGGACCAAATAGTGATAAAGTAGGGGTAAATAGGTAATATAATTTTTCCATATAAGGGAAGATGAAAAAGTAGGACAAACAAAAAGAAATGGACAAAAACGGAAAGTAGGACAAACAAAAAGAAACGGAGGGAGTATCGTTTTAGTATTTAAAGGTAAACCTATGCGTAAAAGAAATTAGTTGTAACAAATTACTTAACTATAGTAATTCAATATTTAAACCAAATAATTAAATTAATAACCCAAGTTACACTTGACTTCAAATGGTTAAACAATAGTACGCTTAGTATCCAATATCCAAACCCAGCTAGCTGAAAAAAGGACTCTTTATGGGTCAAATAGGTTCACAATGTTTATATCAAAGATACCAACCGGTAGTTGTATAATCCTGATGCTCAAGCTAGCTGGGTTTGGAGTTTGATTTGTAAAGTAAAGAATCTGATGAATCAGTCTGAATGGAGACCTAGGGTGGGTCAGAAGTACTATATTGGCAAATTGTTCATCTATACTATAATTAAGGGAACTGGTGAGCCTGTACACAGGGATACTTGTGTTTGGAATAAGCTCTCTATGCCTAAGCACAAGTTTATCATTTGGCTAGCTGCTCTTCATAAGCTCCTCACTAAAGTCAAGCTAAAATAATATGGTGTTTGTGAGGATGATCTACGCAATATATGTGGTAACCATGCTGAAACTGATGACTTGCTATTTTTTCATTAGGAAGAGGTGGTGCTCCATGGCAGATTAGGAAGAGGTGGTGCTCCATGGCAGATTATTTGAATTGGATTAACAGAAGGGGTACAATGTACAAAGCTAAGAGAAGAGTGTTGTGTGCTGCAGTAGTTGCTACTATTTATGTAATATGGATGGCTAGGAATAAGGCCTTTTGGCATAGTTGTGTTCCTAGTGTACCTAGTTCTATTGCTTTGGCTAAGTATGTAACTAAAACTAGGTTTAAAGTTATGTATCACTCTAAAGCTTTTGTTAAGATTCAAGTGTGGTTAGATGAGCTAATGCGTAAATTAAGTATTCTTGGCCTGATGGGGAGGCTTTCTAGAAGGGTTGTCATCTCCCAAGAATATGCGTAAAATTTGTGTGGTGATATATATTTCTTTATTTACCAAAAAACAAAAAAAAACCATTAACAACATTACCAATTTTGTTAGAGGGGAAATGTGAATGCTAGTAGATCAAGGCCACCCTGTTATTCACCTACTTCAACAAGAGGTTGTCATCACCATTAATTTAGTTCATGGACAATAATCACAGAGTCAGTAGTGTGCACACCCCTTCTACTTGGATCACAACGAATAGAAGCTATAAGTAACTATACTACCATATACGTCGACCTGTTCAACACCCTTACGAGCTTAATTTCCTCCATTACTTATCATTAGGTGAAACAAAGTAATTCAATTCAAGTCCAAACAATGACGTTTATTCCATTGAATAAAGTAACCCGATTAAAATAAAATTGGCGGGCTTCCAACCTTACTCAAACAGAGAGTGGATTTGGATTGAACATATGCTCTGGCTGCCTTCTTTTCTTCCTTCTTTCTCCTCGACAGTCAAGTTGCACCAAGGATAGGAGCTATGATTCTGCTATTCGCTTATTCTAGTGAGTCAAGTGTTGTTTGGTTCAGATCGAAGAATGAATTCTGTGGCACTCATTGATTGACTTAATTACCAAACCATTGCTAAGCTTTAAAAATTCCTTTATCTCGGTTCGTCCCATCCTATATCCCTTGCAAGGAGGCAGATGGAAGTCAAACTCATTTTTCCAAAGTTCCAATGTGAAAGTGACTCAATTCATGATCCAACTCATATATTCGGTTTATAATATCCAAGTCCCAATATTCAAAATTTATGCTAAAAACTATTAACCAAGTTAATAATATTAGTACTACTGACAATATATTCTATAATCTATAATAATAATAATAATAATAATAACAATAATAATAATAAAACTTATAATAATAATAAAATAACACAACAACAAAATCGATTTCGATAATTAAGTTATGTCCAAAATCTTATAATCATATATCCACGTAATAAAAATTTTTCTCAACAACGAGTCTAAAGTTTTGATAGACATCGAGTTTATCTCGAGTAGCGCATATGGAGATTAGCTCCTAATATTTCCTATGAGATATCCGTCCATGAAGTTTCCGTGTGCAATTAATTAATGACCTCGGATTAGTAATCTATGTAATATCCAAAAATTAAAACAAAAGCTTAGAAGATACTAATGGATAAATATCCTTTTGAAATCTTAATTAACTAATGAAAAGAATATCAAGGGTTTAACCCTTTGAAAGGTCAAAGGCAAAGGTCAAAGGTAAAAGATAGGAATTTAAAATTGTCAATATATCATTAATGTAAAATAAAAAAGAAAAAGAACTGTAAATAAAGAAACTGAGATAAAATAAAACGAAAAGATGAGATCAAAAGACTGATTCATATGAATCAGGGAGCAAAAGAAAAGCACGAAGAAGGAATGGAAAAAGAAGCAAGAAGAAGAAAAGAGGAAAGAAGAAAGAGGAGAAGGGGAGGAGGGAGAAGCATGTGGCGGCGGCGGAGGGGGCCCGGTGGCGGCTGCTGCTTCTAGAGGTGATTATCAAACAAACATCCCTGGCTCGGCTCGACGAGCCTGGAAATCGAGAGCTCGACTTGAGCTCGTGAAATATCCTGAGGCTCGAGCTCGGCTCGGTTATTGTAGCCTCGGTTTTCAATCTTATTTTTTCAAAAAAATCTATTAAGCTAAAATTCAGAACAACGACAGCTAGTAATCCAACATACACAATCGATTTTTGGTCCGACATAACGTACACTAATCCGACCAGTGTATTTAAAATTGAAATGATCAACCATTTATTTTTAAAAAAAATGTATTGTATGAAATAGTTTTGTTTTTCAAAATTGTAATTTTTAGGAAAAAAAGTTAGTCGAATATATTCACGAGCTTCCGAGACGAGCCTAGCCTAGCTTAGCTCAGCTTGTTAAGCTTCTGATTCAAGCCTGAGTTCGAGCCGAGCTTCCACAAGCCGTGCTTTGACCTAGTCGAGTCCGAACTATTAGCAAACAAGACATGTTTATTCTCACCCCTAACTTCATCGTCGGCGAGCGATATAGCCCGATTCCTCTTTTTTCTGGTTTCAAAGAGTGTGTGAAAACTTTGGCCTAAACTTAACATGGTTGTACTAAAATGTTGAAATAAATGTTCAAAGGAACAAGGCCTAAAGCATGCTCTTCATGTTTTATTTGTTAGAAATCGAAGCTTCAATTCCCACTTCCATCCTGTTTTAGCCATGTCTTCAAAAAAAACATAAAATTTCAATCGCTCATCACTTTATTGTCAATCCTAACCCAATTTCCATGAAAGAAATTCTCCTTTCTTCTAGACCAATTAAAAAAGGAGCTATATTTTGATATCAAAATCAACAGGATAACGATCATAGCTAGTGACAAATATCACATACAAATCAAACATATATAAAATCCAATCCAAACACATCGATCACGCAAAATGTTTCATAGTCACTAATTCACGAAATATACTAGAAATTTATCTCAATTGTTCTAAGGAACAAGAATGAAACCTATACACCCAAATTTTAATTTAATAATTGTTTAGTAGTAAACTCGCCCAAATGTACAAATTCAAAAGATCTCTACTTGTTGATCATAAAGTTTATCAAATGATTTTATGTGATTCTAGATGCATATGAGATACTCCAAAACTCAAATGAACGAGAACACAACCCAAGCCTGAATTATTTCGCACTACACGAAATTCGAATGAACTAAGCAAAGGTTAACCAAAATCATCAAATGATGGCTCTTACAATTTACAAGTCTATGTATACACTGTAGATAAATTTACAATGATCCCTACTTGTAAAAAAAAGAAAACTAAATAAACTAGAAGGGGGAAAAAGCAAAAAGCCCAAAATACCTTCAAGAAAAAATGAAGTAATTATTCAAATATATTGTGTTAGATAATTTAGGATATACTCTTGAAATAAGGGTATCTTAAGCACCACTTTGAATCTGAAAAAAAATAACGATAAACTAAAATTCACCCATAGATTATTCTATTTGGAAACCGTTTGAAGGGCCAAATTTCCATAGGTCCAATATGTAAAACACTTTACTTCTAAAGTAAGGTAAAAATCATATCAATCATAATCAAAGTGATAAACATAGTAGTAACTAGTAAGGCCAACAATGTAGGCTAACAATTTGGCATATAAAATGTGCGACATGGATCGCATCAATCCCTTGTAATAAAGATTTGTCTTTGAACCCAATAAAACTTAATGTCCTACACCACATATACTAAATAGAAAATAGCGGGATCAATTTTTTTTCTTTTGGCTAGATAACACATGCACAAATCAGTCTTATTGAGCTGATTAACATAAAAGCTTATACATTTCCTACTTTTAGACCTAAAAGTTAGGGTATCATTAAACCTAAAATGACATGGAACTCTGTATTGTTGAGAACGACTATGCTTATTCCTCCTCATATCTTCTATATAATAGAAGGGATTCTGCTTCCTTCACAACCACAAAAAAACACTAGTGTTGGGGCGTCACTTCCTTAGAAAAATTTACGGTTAAGTCTGCTACCTGGCTAGCCCATAACCCGACTTCCTTTCAATCTCCAAAATGGTTGTATGTGTGGATTTGGAACATAGAAATTCATCTGAAAATTAAAGTCTTTATTCTGAAACACCTTCAAAATGGACTACCAACACGGGATAATCTTGAATGCGAAAACATTCAAGTTCCTTCTGAATGTCCCCTCTGATAGACTTCAACAGAGACCATAAACCACTTATTCATTTCTTGTTCTCGGTTTGATTCTCTCTGGCATCATGCATGATCAGAAAATTCTAGGGAACAACAATCTCATATGCATGCCCCTCCCCACACCGGTTTTACATTGCTTGAATATCTCAACAAGCAAATAGAGTGACCAAATAATTTATGCTACTGTGGAGTATTTGGAAAGAAAGAAATTTGACCATCTTCCTTAATGAAACTTATCAAATTAAATGAATTCACTATACACTAGATACTCAATGTTTGAATGAAATTTGCGTAATAATAACTTATCTTTTCACAACCCCACCCATTGTAAGTTACAGAATACAATCCGATTGTCGGAGACCTATGCCCCCCTACTTCATTAAGCTCAATTGTTACCAATCCTCTAATCAAGGCTTTGCTTCCGCTCACATTGTCCTTCATATACTTCAACTAGGGAAATCCTCAAAGATATGGACTATATCTTGAAAAATCTTCTATAGTTATTGCCGAAGCTACAACTCTCCGCCACAGACTGATTCAAGACAAAATATGGATCTCAAAGATCTTGTTATAGAAGCAGATAACCTAACCGTCATCAATGTTCTAACAGAAAATTTTGAGACTCTTTGGTGCATTAAGACACTTGTGGATTATATTCGCCGTCTCTCACCTATTTCAGTTTGACGTTAGTGCATCATATTTTCAGAGAAGTAAATTCGGTTGCAGACTACTAGCTTTCCAAGTAAGGACATCAAATTACTACAAAGAGCCAAACGTTCGATGTCCTTGACGACCCTACACTTTATCGTTTTTCTTTATTAGATAACTTATGGTTCACCATTGAGAGAAGGGTCCCTAGCTAAGATTTCCTTGTACCTCATTAAAAATATATATATATACTACTAAATTTTTTTAAAAAAATTACATTCACAGAGTACATGTGAATATCTGAACAAATATGGTGACATATTTCATTATATGGTAAGTAAAACTGAAATTAAGAAGTAAATCATTTCGGATCGCCCAATACATAATAATTAGCTAAGAAAGAAAAATATTTGGTCTAAAAAATTATCTCATATATTTTAGAATTTGAGTTAAAGGTCAATTGAAAAGTAGCTTGAACTAAAAGTTAAGTGACCATTTTAAGGTAACAAAGTGAATAAGTAATGGTCTTATTTTAGAATTTCCCAAAAACAAAGGGAAAAAAGTGATTCAGTGAAAAAACTTGGTCGATATTATTCATAGCTTCATCTCGTTTATTACAAACTTCCTCACTCATATACTTTTATAATATAAGGTTCGTAAGGATAACCATCTTATTAGACCGGAACTCCCCGACCTACTCAAAAAGGAAATACTCTTTGGTAACGAAAATCCATTTACAAAAATTATGAGATACAAAGCTTACCACTAAACCATACTACTAAGTTTCTTCCTTATGTAATAGAGATATAATAATGTACTGTTGGGCTTTGTTTTTGGCGTCTCAAACCCTTATTTCTTTATTATTTAGAAAAGTAAATTTAATTACTCATATAATCAACAATCTTTTAATTTCAGAAACAAAATAATCAACCCTACAAAAACAAAATAACAAAGGTTTCGTGCTCCCTCCCTCCCTCCCTCTGATAAATTATTGCCGATTACATACGAAAAATTTAAGATATCAAAAGACTCTTCATAATCTATTTCCCTACCTAATAAGAGATCGCAATTAAATCCAGGTAAATTTCTTACTTCACTTTCCCCTTCTTTAAATTCGTAACATGCACATGCAATTTCAAACAATTGTTAACAACTAAGAAGTGACTTTTTCATCTTCGTTTCGTATTGCTGATATAATGTGGGATGCATATGCATTATACTGTATGTGACATTAATTAGATTGAATACATCCTCTAATTAAGATGGGGTTTTCTCCGAGTTTTCAAGATATACCGCAAAACAAGAACATAATTAAGTGACCCATTTTTGAAAGATGAAATCTAAGCTATTAGGAGAAAAATGGTGGACATCAAACTGCTGTGATTTTAAGTTATAAGATGTTCTTGTTCGGAAATATAGTTGACTACTTTATTGAATTCTCTATATGAAGAAGTTTCTCATGTCCTCGATAAGAGTCTGAATGCACTTTACATTGAATCGTGAGACCTTCAAGTTGCTACTATAAGATTATACCTTAAATCCATGCTCATCTGTTTATTAATGGTTATAAGTTTTTTTGAGGAGAAAAACGTGGCCTACTGTTTTCGTTGAAGAGGATATAATTATAAGTTATTGGCATAGCTTTATTCAATAGTGGTGATAGTACGATGCATATATAGATAAACAGCATATTATTTTACTGCGAATAGATAATTAGCACTGCTATCCTTTTACAAGTACTCTTCAAAATATTGTTGTGCGATTCTATTTGGTATATGCAAATTAGCATCTATAACCCGCTCGAGCACAAACTTAAACGAAGATGGTACATCATTTTTTCTGAAGTTTGTTGTTTTTAGATGTTGAAAAGTTGAGGTTTTTGATTCATTTCACATATTTCACATCACTTTTTCCTTTGTATATAATCAAGACTAGAAATTCAGGGAGGATTTTCCACTAGGTCAGTCCAAACCCAGTTTTATTTTATTTTGAATTATCAATTATACAAGTTAAAATGTACATGAAAAATCTTGTGATAATAGATTGAGTGCATTTATATTACAAAAAGGGTAAACGTTTCAAACCTTTAACCTCTTTTTGACCCAGATCCGCCATTGGCCACTGCTTCCAATGAATGCAAGTACTAATTAATATTCTAGTGACCTCAATCACTAATCAATATTTATTCAGTTCAGCCGCAATAAATTCGGTTCAGTTGGGTTCAATAATTTTAGTATAGAAGTTGTATTTATTATATATAGTTGATGGCTAATTTAATAAAATTAAAATGTTGCTAGATTGTGGCATGACAGAGGCACAAGGAAGCAATGACTCAGTATCCCTTGATCATGTTAAGATTATTTCTAATGTTTCCTTGTTCGATGTTGAAGAACTAGAAGGAATAGATGTATTAAAGAGTAGAGAAAATTTCATAGAAGTTGAATGTGGATGTACTAATAACCGATACGGTGATTCCGTGGGAACACTTAGAATATATGGCAACGGAAAACTAGAAATTTCTTGTGAATGCTATCCGGGATGCAATGGAGGTATTATTTCTATACATATTTATTTCTTTCTCAATCGTTCTATATAATTGATAAACTCTTCTGTAATTTTTACCAAATATTCTAGTTTAATGGTTGTATTAGAAAGTTTTTTAACTTGATTGGATTGTATTACCAAAGTCAAAGTGTATATATTTCAATTGCTTAAAGGTTCAATACTATAGAACAATATCAAATTATTGGTTATGTTTACATGCATGTTTCATGTCAATATTTTATAGTACTGCATAAATTTGTTTGGGTGAATAATAGTTTAATTCGGTGACTTCATTCAATGCTGAAGCTTTCTCCCTAAATTTATTGGAGTGGAAATGAAATGGCCCTTTAATTAATTTTTCTTCTTTGTGAAGAGTCTAGAAAGATATCTAAAAGTTGCATTTCTATCAAATAAGAGATCAACTCGTCTACTCTATAGTTTACTTCATCCCTTGTGTCACTTGTTATTGGTTGACGATTATTATTATCACTAGTTACTACCCTTTTATAATTAAATATAAAATGTTTAGTGACCAACTAAGAGCCTGTTTAGATTTACTGAAAATAACTGAACTGAATTGATTGGAACTGAACTGAACTGAACTGAACTGAACTGAACTGATTGGCGCTGAACTGAATTCAATTGAATTGAATTGAATTGAATTGAATTTAATTTAATAAATATATAAATAATATTTAAACAATAATAATATGAATATTGAATAATAATTATGATGATAGGTAATAATAATGAATAATTATTAATGAATAATAATAATTGTATTTTGGATATTTTTAAATGATAATTATAAATAAATAATATTAATAATCATAAACTAATAATAATAATGATTAATGATTTTATAGTCTTTATATTAATATATTAATATCTGATGATGATTATATAATAACAATAATATCTAAGAATTAAATTAACATTACTATATTAATAATTATATTTAATTATATATTAATATTTAGTAATAAAATAATAATTGGGTCGGACCGTGCAGAATTACATCATAAACCGTTTTGACAAGATTTGATTGGATTGTGGGCTGAAAACGCGGGTTTATTTGTGCTTTTAACCTAAACCATGTTCCTCCCTAATGATAATAGTAATATTAATGAATTAATCTATAATAAACAAAATAGTATACATATAAAAATAATAATACTTAATAATAATGATATAAAAATAAATAATATAATAATAATAATAATAATAATAATAATAATAATAATAATAATAATAATAAGAGCAATTAGTAAAATAAATTATACCAACATAATAATATTTAACAAAATGGTTATAAAAGAATGGAGCTGAACTGAACTGAACTGAATTAAGCTGAAATGAACAGGCCCTAACAAGAAGAAATGACACACAAGTTAATATAAAATTGAGAGACAAAAGATTTAGACTCATTAAATACTAACTCTCTTAATAATTGTTGCATCCAGTTTTTTATATTTAAAGCTCATCAGCATTCACCATATTCTTTTTTCATTGATATATATGGAAGAAAATAATGGGAAATCTTGAATCGTCTTAATCTTTATTTTCAAAATGTGAACCTTTTAGAATTTTTATAAAGATATAATCAAAGAGATTTATAGTCATATGTGTCTTAAAGATGGTATTTAGAGAAAATATGGATCAATCACTATTTAGTTAAGCTCAAAATACAACAGTAAACACAACTTCAATCATAAAAAATGTTTTATATGGTGAGACTGAGGTTTTATCATTATTATAGTCACAAAACTGAATTAATAAATATGTGCATGGAGCCGCATTGTCATATGGATCATCTAACACTTTTTACTAATGACTTTTTTTTTAAACATATAATAAAAAATGAAAGTTTTACAATATTTTCTTTTTGAATTGACCGTCGACTAAATTATTTTTCTATATATTTATTTTGTGTCCACCAATGTATTAATCTGGATTCACCCACTATATACCAAGTACAGCCCTCATTATTTTTGGTCTAATGGAACACAGAAAAGATAAGCCCGAGTGAGTTCGAGAGGCACGCAGGACTAAAACAAATGAGCAATTGGAAGACTCATGTATGGGTATTTGTTAACGGAGACAAAGTGGCCCTAAAAAATACAAAGTTGCTCAAGTATTATAAAGGATCAGCAAGCGACCCTAGTGCTAGCATTAGGCCTCGTCGGAATCGAACTATTCATCGTGATGAGCTAATGACATGTTCTGCTTGTGGCAAGGAGCGACGTTTTATGCGACGTGACCAAGTCGAGTGTAAGGTCTACCACCAGGCAACCATAGATCATGAAAGTTGGACCTGCTCAGATTATCCTCATCAAGTGTAAGTCTCTACTTATGTAATAGTTGACATTATACGATATTTACAATTAATATTTTAAAAACTACGGAATAAATCTAATTAACTTAAATAATGTTTTTATTTGGTGTAAGTATGATCAATAGGTATCAATTTTGTTGCAATTGTTAAATTTAATTGAATAAATTTTGGACCAAATACAATATAATTGCATATAATTGGTAATACTTCTCATAAGACGATATATCTTAACGTTAGATTGATTAGTTTAGGCCCTGTTCAGTTCACCTTAAAATAATAACATTCAGCGAAAATAAGTTCAGTTCAGTAAAAAGAAGTTCAGTTTAGAGAACATAAGTTTTCAGTTCAGAAAACTCAGTGGTGTAAAGAAGAAAAAACAACATGAATCATTAAAAATAAGTTCAGTTCAGCAAAAATAATTTCAGTTTAATAAAAATAAGTTCAGTTCAGTAAAAATAAGTTTAGTTCTGTAAAAATAAGGTGAACTGAATAGGGCATTAGTTGCATAAAATAGCCACTTGAATAACTACAATTGTGATTTCCATGGCTGCAAATCAATGTTGTTAATTAGCTGAATTTTAATTGTTAATTTTTAGCTTAAGATGTGAGGATGCTGAAGAAAGGGCATCGAAGAAAAAGATTAGGGGATGTCCAAGAAGACCAGCATGTGGGGGTTGCACATCATGTGTATGCTTTGGTTGTCATATGTGCCGCTTTGAAGATTGCGGATGTCGTTCTTGCGCAGATTTTATTCAAAATTCTGAACCATGAAGCCAAGATTGAAGATCAAAGTTTAGCAATTAATCTTGCTAATATAAACATTATGTTATTATGTTTGCAATCCACATCAGTTAGTTTACTTTAGTAATCGATTCATTTTATTTGGATTAAAGCATTGACATTGTTACTGTTGTAGCCTTTTAGGTACTACCGTAAACTCGTGCTCTCAACTGTTGTAACACTAGTCCTAAAGGATATACAATTAGCTTCTTGGTCACATTTTAAATTATCGTCAAATTACCTAATTAATATTCAGAAAAATGGTCAGAAAATATCAAGATTTTAGGTCATTTTCAAAAAAAATATCAACTAGTTAGCGAAATTTAATATAAATACCAACTAGTTTTAATTTATTTTTTTATTTCCATACCAACTAACATAAACTGACAAATTTTCCGCAAATTTCCACACCAACTAACATAAACCATCAAAATTTCCGTCTGTGGTCCCTGTTGAAAGAATTAATTTTCTTGCTTCATTAAGTTTACAAACTAAACATATATACTAACTACAAGTCAACATGACTTTAGGAAACTAAAAGATATTGTCTAACAACCCAATATCTTTTCTATAACAAATTATCTAATTAAATTAAACATTTACACATTTAATTTACATAATCTAACACACCCCTCAGTCGAAACGGGAGGATGAGGACGGACGCTGAGACTGTCCCTAAAGTCTTCAAAGAGAACCAATGGAAGACCTTTGGTAAAGATGTCATCAATTTGATGTCGGGAAGGCACATATAAAACACGAACCTCACCACGTGCTACTTTCTCACGAACAAAATGGATGTCCATCTCAATATGCTTGGTTCGTTGATGTTGAACAGGATTGCCAGACAAGTAGATGGCACTCACATTATCACAATATACTAACGTGGCCTTGTTAATGGGAGAATGAAGTTCAAGAAGCAGATTCCGTAACCAACAAGACTCAGAAACCACGTTAGCAACTCCCCTATACCCAGATTCAGCACTGGAACGAGACAAAGTAGCCTATCGTTTCGAGGACCATGAGAGTAAGTTATCACCAAGGAACACACAATAACAAGAGGTAGACCGCCTAGTATCAGGGCACCCACCCCAATCAGCATCAGTGTAACAATTGAGGGTGGATGTAGCAGACGGATGTAAGTGGAGACTATGATGTATAGTGCCCTTAACATACCGTACAATACGTTTAAGAGCATGCATGTGTTCTTCCATAGGCTGATGCATGAATAAACATATTTGCTGAACAGCAAAGGAAATATCTGGTCTAGTAAATGTGAGGTACTGAAGAGCACCTGCAAGACTCTGATAGTGTGACGGATGAGAGCATGGAGTCTTAGATTTGGCACTAAGCTTAGGCTTAGTGTCAACAGGAGTGGCAGAGGGTTTACAGGCAGACATCCCAGCACGCTCAATGATTTCTTCAGCATATTTATGCTGAGAAAGAAATAATCCACCTGCATAACGAGAAATAGCAATACCCAAGAAATAGCTCAAAGGACCAAGATCCTTCATAGAAAACTCAGAGCCTAGAAGAGACATAATTGACTTTCGGAGGGCAGTAGAAGAAGCACTCAAAACGATATCATCGACATATAGAAGAAGGTATGCAGTGTCAGTACCTCGTCGATATATGACTAAAGATGTGTCGGACTTGCTATTTATGAACCCAATCCGAGCAACAAAATCGGCAAAGTGACGATACCAAGCCCGTGGGGCCTGTTTCAACCCATATAAAGATTTCTTCAGCAGACATACATGATTCGGGAAATTTGCATCTCGATATTCCAAAGGTTGATGCATATAGACAATTTCTTTAAGTTCACCATGCAAAAAGGCATTTTTGACATCCAACTGCTGAAGATCCCAACCTTTAGACAGGGCCAAACTAAGAAGTGTACGAATGGTGGCCGGTTTGACCACTGGACTGAATGTCTCACCATAATCAATACCCACCTGCTGGGTTTTACCATCACCTGCAAGTCGAGCTTTGTACCTTTCAAAAGATCCGTCAGACTTTTCTTTATGAGCAAAAATCCACATAGAGCGAATAATGTTAGTATGAGACGGACGGGGCACCAACTTCCACATCTTATTTTTAATAAGAGCATTAAATTCATCATCCATAGCCATTTTCCGATTCGGGTCACGGAGGGAAGACACGGGATTATGGGGAATGGGTGAGCGGACAATAGTGGAATGAAGAGACAATTTTCTTATTTTTGAAGATTCCATGTTAACTACGAGTGACTGCACGTGGGCCAGAAGGAAGAGGAGGACGAGCCCGTTTGCGGGAAATGGGACGCGATATGGCTGGAGAGGAAGAGGGAGTGAGGTGGCCGATGCCCAGTACTGCTGGGCGGACTGACAATGTGGGAGTGAGGTGGGCAGGAGGTGTTGGCCCAGACAAAGAAGGGAGATGAGAGTCTGGGTTAGCTGATCGCGGCCCAGATGAAATAGGAAGGAGAGAGTCTGGGTTTGCCAGACTCGGCACAGACGAAGAAGGTAATGAGGAGTCTGGGGAGGCTGGGCCAGGGGGGATGAGGGGCCCAGACGGAGGATATGGGGCTTGTGATGATGAATTCAAAGATGGCAGATCTAATGGAGAACATGTGTTTAAAAAATCGTACATAGTAGGGGATGAAGTATTTAATTGAGCAAAGGGAAAGTGAGATTCATCAAATGTAACATGCCTACTAATGATGATTTTGCGTGAAGTTAAATCATAGCATTTATAACCACGATGATGAGAGGGATACCCTAAGAAAACACATGGAGTAGATCTAGCTTGCAATTTATGAATTGTCATGGAAGGATAAAGAGGAAAACATAAGCACCCAAAAACCCGAAGGTGTGAATAAGATGGCTCTTTGTGGTAGAGGACATGGAGAGGGGATAGATAGGCGTGTGTCTTGGTAGGAAGGTTGTTTAGTAGATATGTTGCCATTTTGTAGTGCATGATGCCAAAACGAGGGGGAAATGATGCATGGGCAAGAAGAGTACGAACAACATTGTTAATCGTACGGATTTTCCGCTCGGCTTTACCATTTTGAGAAGATGAATAAGGGCAAGAAAGTCGAATGAGAGTCCATTTTCTTACAAAAATCCCAAAAAGGAGCATTATCAATTCCCGCCCATTATCACATTGAATATTTTTTATTTCCCGTTCAAATTGTGTATGGATATGAGCTTTAAACTCTAAGAAATTCGAATATACTTGTGACTTTTTGGCAAGAGGAAAATTCCACAAATCATCCAACACAACAAGATAATATCGATGGCCTAAAGAGCTTAAGACAGGAGAAGTCCAAATATCACAATGAATAATATCAAATGGCATCATAGTACTAGAAGTAGAAGCAACAAAAGGTAATTTCACTTGTTTTCCAAGAGGACAAGAATGACAAATATCCAAACTACTGAATTTATTACATTCAATATGCTTATTGCGCCTAAGAGAATCTAAAATAGGAGACCCTGGATGACCCAACCGAGCATGCCATAAGGATGGAGCAAGAGCCGCAAAAGAAGAAGGAAGATGAGTAGAATTATTGAGTGTGGTGGAAATAGGATAAAGGGCCCCTTGACTCTCACATCTCATGATTGGCCTCCCCGTCTGTAAATCCTTCACAGAAAACCCAAAAGGATCAAATTCAACAGTGACAGAGTTATCAGACGTAAATTTTCGGATAGAGATCAAAATTTTAATAATTTTAGGAGCATGTAGGACATTTTTGAGAGCTAAAGGGGGGAGGGGGGGGAAGGAAGATTAGAATCACCATAACCACAAATTGGAATAGATCAAATGACCATTTTTGACAATAATTCCATCATGTTTGCTCAAATTAAACTAAGACGTAAAGTTACCTTAAGAAGACGTCATATGAGACGTGCCCCAGTGTCCATGTACCAATTCAGATCCGATTGCGCGAGCCCAAGTGTGTACATAGCCTGCTCAATGTCAGTTGCCGTAGGTGCTGTCTCGGCACTGTACGCCTGCGCACGGAGCCCAAGAACCCCCTGTGAACTGCTGTGATGCTGCAGCGGCCTGGGAGCATATGTGGGCCGAGCCCATTAGCCTGTGGGGTACAGACAGGGAGGAATGAGGATACAACCAAGGGGTGTATGGACCGTATCCTTACTGCCCAGTCCACGGAGGAGTAGTGAATTCTATGCTGCTACCCGCAAGGTTCGTTGTGGCTGGAGTGATTCCGGCCACCACTGCCGGAATTATTTCGGTCACCACCGCCGGAGTGTCCCTTCCCACCGGAATTCCAGTTATATTTTTAATGATGATGATTTCCCTTCTTGCCACTATGATGACCACGATTCGGATCGAGGAGGAGATTCCGATCGTGAGCCATCATTAGCGGACGCTACAAGGGCTGCCGAGGAAGAACTCGCGGCTACCTTCGTAGCCAAACCCGCCTCTTCTAACACGAGCATCGAACGTGCTTTATAGAAAGGGGGAAGAGGATCGCTTTGCCGTAAAAGCGTGTCAACACCATTGTACGCTTCCGAGAGACCCGCAACCATTTGCAACACAATCCTATTGTTCGTAACAGGAGCACCAACATTTTTTAGTTGGTCAGACAACATAATAAGACGTTGACAATACGCCGAAGCGTTAGGAAAATCCTCCATAGCCGTATTAGAGAATTCTTGTTCCAAAGTAACGGCACGAGATGTTTTATCATCCTGAAAAATATCTCGTAGCCTTTCCCACGCCTCTTGAGCCGTAGAGTCGGGCTCAAGAATTGTATTGAGTAGATCGTATGTGATACTGGCGTCGATCCACTTCAAAATCGTAGCATATACGGTCATCCATTCCTCCTTTTCATCATCCGTGGAAGGGGTTTTGATTTTTGACGAGGGTAACGATGAGATGTAAAACACGATTAGAACTTGCATGGATTTGAAAGAGCTCCGCCCATGTAGAATATTGAACATTCTCCATGTCGAGAACAAGAGGATTATTGTGTTTAATATTTGAAGAAGTGAGAGAAGAAAGAGTGGGAGATGAAGAAGAGTGGGCGGAGGAGCTGCTGCCGGACGACAGGCTGCCGGAGAGGAGTAGGGGCGTCTGACGGCTGTGTGACGCACCTAGGGTTAAGCGGAAGAGTGTTTGAGAGGAAATATTAACCCTAAATATGATACCATAAAAGAATTAATTTTCTTGCTTCATTAAGTTTACAAACTAAACATATATACTAACTACAAGTCAACATGACTTTAGAAAACTAAAAGATATTATCTAACAACCCAATATCTTTTCTATAACAAACTATCTAATTAAATTCAACATTTACACATTTGATTTACAGAATCTAACACCTGTTACTAGTTGAAAGAATTCACCAATAACTTTTTGAAATTAAATCGTATAAACTATGTTTAATGAATTTGAACAAAGAGACAACCAAAGGTAATGACAATTTTGAATTGTTTTTGGGTTATGAATGCCAAAAAATTCAAATATACGATCAAAATACGAACATACAACTTAAAGAACAAGTTAAAAAGCATAGAATAATATACTATGAGAAACATAATAGAGTTATATATATAAAACAATTAACTAGATAAAAAAAAGTGTCTCAATCTAATCTGTATTCAAAAAAATAGTTTTACTCTGATATTTTTATCATATTTGTTTATGCATTTTATAGCTTTGAGATTTGCGCGATTCTTAAAAAAAAAAGTAACCAACTTTAAGCTTTAATAAATGAATCACCTAATTTATTAATATATAATTTTTAAATATAAAAGATAGAGATAAAAAGGAGGCATAATACATATGCCTTTCATTATTCCTAAATGTGTTCTATTTTATTTTTTACAAGCAAAATTGACCAATTCTTACTGCAAACTCCCGTTAGTTTATAAGGAAAAAAAATAATGTGAGATCATTTCAGCTTCATCATCACATGCGTATAAACTATTTTTCTAGTAAGTAAACATATTAACCATACACATATTTCTTTGAGACTAATAAAAATCAAATGGATCGAACAATTGGGGATGGGGCCGTGAAAATTACGTATTACAAGTTGTATATTAATCCAATATCATATAATAATAATTTAATAGTAGAAATAAATAACTAATATTTCTTTTGGTTGAATTTAAAAAGCATGTAAATTAAAGATCGTAAAACCAAATTTGTTTAGAGGAGCAGATGTGAATGAACAGTCTTCTGGCCCACAGAGTAAAAAAAAAAGCATTTCATAAATTATTTACTATTTGGAATGAATTTGGCTTACTTAAATCAGATTGAATTGAACTAGATTGGCTTGATAGAATTGAAAACTAAAAAATGAGTTTAAACAAGTAAAGCTATAATATGATCAATAAATCGTGCTCTTTCAAAGAAGTGAAACGACAAGTCAATGAAAAGAAGTGAAACGATAAGTCAAAGACTAAGTACAAATACAAGTTCTTTTTCTCCTTATGAAAGAGAAGCGGTTGAGAAACCGATAAGAGCTACTCGACTGAAAGACAAGAAGAACCGACTGAAAAGAAAGGCCTCTCGAACAAACAATCCGATCGAATCGGAGAACTTAAAAGTGCACATAGCTTAAGCCTGTTCTTGAATAGCTAAAATAGACGGTTTTTTGTATAAGTTCGATCCATTAGGTTCTTCTATTTGAATTTATTAGGCTTTTTAAACTAAACTCTTTGCAAATTTTTTCATAGGAGGCTCGACCTAATTATTTCTTATAGATTTCTATAAAAATATAAACTTATCTATCAAAGTTTTTTAATCTAGTAATTCAAATATGATTGCACTATTCATACTTTTTGCAAATATTATGGTTAACCGGTTCAATCAACATATATCACGATAGTAAGTTTATGTTTTAAGTGTGACATCAAATAAAAATTATGAAATCAATAAAATCAATAACAAAAAAAAGAAAAAGAGAGATAATCTTATAATTAGCAGGTTGGGTTGACCCGTTAAAATGCCATCCTAGATCATGGTATCATGATAGAAATTTTGGGTAAAATTTATCGACCATATTTGTTCCAAAATGTTTGTGAGAATCTTTTACATAATATATAACACTAAATAATCATATATTTTCTCTAAAGTATTATGATAGACTTATTGGGCAAAATATATCCTTTCTAATAACATATAGGCGCAATAGAGCTAAGTCAGTGTGTGACACGTGTTGTTATGTGGCAAGTTACAATGCATGCTCAGACATTATTATAAAAATAAGGATTTCAAAATATCACATTATATAACACATATTGTAGGCAATTTATAAGATACTCCTAAGAGTACATAGCTCATAGATGTAGGTACACAAAAGTGATATTATGAGAACAGACTGACATTTCGAGAAAAAGATAATTAAGCAAAGTAAAATCGACTAAGACAATAATAATATTAATGCTCCAAGAAACTAAGAAACTTTAGTATGTCAATCTCTGATTCTCTTCTACGGTTCTACACGATCAATATTGATTATTGTTAGGTCCAAAACTGTGGAAAACAAAAATGTACAAAAATTCTAAGTGAAATTGATTAAGACTTTATTAGTAACCATATTTATTTCTCATCCCTAATTCAGTAAATAAAGTCTCATCCTATAGTTTACTAATTCTTTGCTTAGTAATAGCACTACACGTTCACAATTTTTTTTTCAAGAGGTAAGATAGATCGTTAATTGATGTTGCTTGCAACATCTATATTCTTGGAAAACCCTAAGTTTTAGTTGACCCTTTATTTTGTCAAACAATCTTATTTAAGGCAAAATATCAGGAAAAAAGTCTGGCACTATTTTTTGGTAGAAAAGGAAATTGTAAAACAAATAAGCATAGACAAATTCAATGTTAAAGATGCATGATAATCTCAAGTTGGTTAGAGGTTAAACACTATAAAAGTATTCATAGGGGTGTTTCACTAATCACACATTCACTTAACAAGCTCTCTTCCTCTTTGAATCCTTCCACTCACACACCATCAAAATATTATCATGGCCAACAAAATTTCACTTTCATGCTTTCTTTTGTCAATTTTTTTATTAATAGTTACATGCACAGCTTGTGATAAAAATACTACAGGTGAATTTAAGGGCATGTTTATCTTTGGAGGTGATATTGTTGACAATGGAAATAACAACGGCCTCATTAACTTTTTTGTTAAAAGTAATTTCTTGCCGTATGGTGTTGATTTTAAAGATGGTCCTGTAGGAAGGTTTAGCAATGGCAAGACTATAGTGGATTGTGTTGCCGATAATCTTAAACTTCCTTACCCTCCTCCCTTCCCTGATAGTAACCATAAGGGTACTCCTGTCCTCCAAGGTGTCAACTTTGGCTCCTCCGCCACTGGCATCCTTTCTATTACGGGCCGTCTGTTACTAGTAAGTTTTTTTAATTATTTAACTCTTAAGAATCTTTAGTATAACATCTTTGTGAATTACAAGATTGTGCATAAAAAAGTGTTAGAAATATGCCACGAAGTAATAAAGATGTCAACAAAATGAAGTAATGTTATATTCAACTATTTTCTATTTTCACCAAAAAAAAAATATTTAACTATTTTCTATTGAATTGAATTCATTTGTGTCTACTCGTCTAATATAAAAATACATGTATCTAACTTTGTGACGTAAAACAGGGAATTCAGCACATGGATGAACAATTGAACAGATTTAAGGACAAAATTTTGCCAGTTTTGAAGGAGCAAACGGGATGTAGTCCACAAATCCTCCTTCCTAATTATTTGTTTGTGTTAGGAACAGGAAATAATGATTACTATTCGTATTATATTTTGAAGCAATACTTGCTCCTTAGTCCTGAAGTATTTGCAGCAAAACTCCTCAAGCGTTATTTTGGATACGTCAAGGTCGGTATCTAGTATTCTAGTATGGTAACTAACTTTAAGTTAATTATGTCATTTATATGAAACAATTTTATTTTAAGAGATTTCAGCATCGAATTTTGGAAATTAGAGCATTAATATTGAAAATGTTTAAAATACTTTTTATCCTATATTTAGTTGTGATGGTAAATTTAGGTCACATTCTGAAATTGTTGTGTATAATTTATGCAGATGTTGTATGATTTGGGGGCTAGGAAGTTCCTATTGATTTCTCCATATCCCATTGGATGTGGTCCTGGCTTAATGAAGGACAACAAAGGTTGCATAAAAATGGTTAATGATGCCACTGATATATTTCATGACCAATTGTTGGTTACGGTTAAGCATATCAAGCAAGACTTGCCTGATGCTGAATTCGCCGTCTTTAACTCTGGAAAGATTATCATGGACATTGTCAATAACGTGACTGCAGCAGATGCAGGTTATTATTCTTTTTCGAGGGTTGAGCCAAGTCCAACCAAGCTTCATTTCGCTTAATAATAATAATTATCTCTACTTGACTCAATGACTCAACTTAATATTAAGAGAATAAAATACTTTCTAGATACGACATATAGCTTAACATCCTCAAAATCACATACTTACATGAAAATTACACTGGTGTGCAGGTATTACTAACGCGAATTGTGTATGTTGTGAGACCAACAAAGGAGATATTTGCAAGAAAGCTGGAAAAACGTGTTTAAACAGGAAGGAGTATTTATACTTTGATGGAATTCACCTCACTGAAGCAGCAAACTGTTACTTAGCTAAAAAGGCTTTTAGTTCGACTGACAATTCTGAAGTTTGCCCTAATAATATTCAGAAGCTAATCCCAAAACCTTAATTAGTACTTAGGAGGGCGCAATCTTAGAGCTAGACTATAATTAGGATCATAATATCTTTTCTCCCATTAGTTTCTTTATTTTCAGGGTTATTTTTTTCCAGTGTAGTTCATGTTTGTTTGGCCATTAGCATTGTTCTAATTAGTTGGTGTACATGATGAGGTTTTGAATAATAGTTTCATTTTCTCTTGCAATTATTGTCTCAATGTGATTACTTCAAGTTTTCTTACATAATTCAAAAATATTTTTTCTCACTTTAATTTCATGCATACTCGTATTGCTTAACAATGCAACAAATTAAATCAGCAAAGGTAAGGTTTCACAAAAGTTAAAAAATGAAATTAAATGTTATTGACAGACGCAAAATATACACGCTCGGTTGGCCGGAGAAAACATATTAGATTTATCTTATTTAAAAAATTGATTTGTTACTGGAGAATAATAACCCTGAAAATATGTTGGGTATTTGTCGGAGTTAGATTTGTTGTTTGTGGGTACAAGTAGATGTTGATTTTTATTTTTTTGGTACGTAAGAAGAATTTTCCCTACCGGACCAGAATACCGCACGGATCCATCTGATCCAGATAAGCGAGCCAGACACTTGAGAGTAGGGGAATGGATAAGGAGAATCCTTACCATGGTTTCAAAAAACCGCCGTTCCAGAACGTTTCGCCCGGTCCAGAACGGTTTTGAAGATTACCGAACCGTATTTCACCGGTTCAGAACGCTGAAAAAAAAACCCCGTATTTTTTCCCGTATCGGCCGTATTCACCCGTGTTGTCACAGATCGCCCGCATTTTCCGTATCAAAACGTGGCCTTGCAAACCTTTTCCAGATTTTGCAGAGGAATCTTATCTTTACTGGGTCTACCACTCTACACTCCAATAATGAAAAACGAGAAAAGAAGGGGAAGAAGAGAACACCACAGCAACGTCTATATAAATCAATGAACCTAAATGTAATTAAATCAAACAAAACTGAAAACAAAATTAAAAACACATACCAATTATGAGAATTAGGGTGGAATATTGAAGTGGGAGAAGAGCTTCGGCATATCTCGAAGCTTGCGCATTTTCCAGATTAGGGTTCGATCTTCAAACAACAAAAATCGAGACTTTGTTCTTGCTGCTGCTTTTCTCTTGCTCCATAATCAGGTTATTATGATTTCTTATTTGTATAATTAAAAATTTTGCAGAGAAAAATGGAGAAGATCGAAGAGAAAGAGAAAAGAAATGGGGAAGATGAAAGGAAAGAGAGAGAGAGAAAAGCAGGATGTGTGAGGGTGAGGGAGATGAAGGTTGATTTTCACGTGATGAATAAAATGGATCAGTGACGTGGAGTTAGAGTTAGAGTTGCAGTTGGATTTGGATCAGTGACGTGGAGTTGGAGTTGTAGTATATGTTTTAATTTATGTTTTATGTTTTTAAGTTTTGTAATTAATTTTTTTTAAAATTATGTTACTATGTTATAGAGCATTAATATATGTTATAGAGCATTAATTATAATTTTTGTTTGAAAGTTTGGTAAATTTGTTGACTATGTTAGATTGTTAGAGTGTATTAATAAATGTTTAATGTAATGGGTCCAATGTTTAACTATCATGTTAGTACTATGTCTTGGTTAAATAAATAATTATGATACTATGATTTACAAATGTGTTTATGTATATTGGTCTATTTATGCTAAAGTTATATTTCATGTTTTATTAGATAACTCAATAAAATTACTAATCACTAATAAAACAATATGCATAGGAAATAATTTAAATACATGCTACTAATATTTATGAATAAATATAAACTAATTATAAATTGATGATGAGTTTATTATAAAGTTAAAATAATTACAAATTTTAATTATTAAGTGTATACATTATAAGTTTGTTATGTGTAGAAGTTCAACGAAAAATGGCACCAAAATCAAAAGAGGAGGATATTGGATGGAAGTTTGGTGAAGCAGTTGATGGAAATAGAAAAAAAAAAATGCAAGTTTTGTGATCGAGTAATTAATGGGGGGATAACGAGGCTAAAGCAACACTTAGCTCACAAAAAAGGTGATGTTGTTTCTTGTGAACACGTCTCGGTTAATGTTCAAAGGGACATGATGGCGATGTTGATGAGTAATTCCGATAAGAAGAGAGATAAACAACGAATGGAGAGGGAGTTAGAAGAAGAAAATGTAAGATCAATCAACCCGAATGATGATGAGGATGATGATGATGATGAATTGCAATATGCTCTGCGACAAAGTAGAACTCAGCATGAATTTGATCATCATCGAAGCGCGTATAACCAAAATAGAGGTGTATACGGTGAAGGAGGCAGCAGTCGTTTCCCACAAATAAGTCGATCATCATCAGTTCGAGATTTTGCATATAGTAGAGGGAGGAATGTGGGGTTTGAACCGGCATCAACGCCAGCAGCAAGATTGAGAGCCCGGGAAGTAGTTTTAGAAAAAGACACCCAAAAGAAAAAACAAACAAAGATTGGTACAAGTATTTTAAAGAAGGCAAAGAAGTCAATCATCAAAGCTTTTGGAAATTGGATGATTGACACTAATCTACCTTTCAGAGCAATCGAGTCTACGTATACTAATCCACTCATGGATACTATAAGAGCAAATCCCAATACTCGAGCTCCTACGGCATATGACATAGCTGAGGTATAATTATATTATTAAGTTTATATAGTTTACATAATAAATATTTTTTAAGCATTAATATGATTTTTAAAATTTAAGGTTTATCTGCCCGAGGAATATAAGGAAATGAAGGAATATATCAAATCCTTCGAGCCAATTTGGAATGAAAGAGGTGTGACTATAATGTGTGATGGTTGGACTGGACCAACTAATATGCACATTATTAACTTCCTTGTGTATTCAGTTCGTGGAACCGTGTTCCACAAGTCGGTTGATGCAACAGATGTGTTGCATAGAGATGCTGACTACTACTTCAAACTTATGAAGAAGGTAGTTGAAGAAATTGGGGCAGACAAAGTTGTCCAAATAGTGACGGACAATGAAGCTTGTGTGAAGGCCGTTGGAAAGAAAATAATGGACGAGTTTCCACACATATATTGGACAGCTTGTGCAGCTCATTGTTTAGATCTACTCCTAGAAGATATTGGGAAGAAAACATCTATCCAGCCTATTATTGAGAAAGCTAGAAAGATCTCTCAATTCATCTATCATTACAAATGGGCAATCAGCTATATGAAGAAGTTCACTGATGGTAGGGAACTTACACGTCCTGGTATCACTAGATTTGCCACACAATTTATAATGTTGGAGAGTGTTGTAAGGCACAAGACTGCCTTACAAGATATGTTTGACTCCACTGAGTGGCTTGCTAGCAAATATGGGCAAATGAGTAGTACATTGACAGTTGAAGTTCGTGACCTCTTGTCTAAGAACCCTTCAAGTTCCGTTGCTAGATTTTGGGACAAAGCAAACGAAATCTTGAAGATACAAGAGCCCATCGTCAAAGTTTTGAGACTGGTTGATGGAGATATACAACCAACAATGGGGTTCATATACGAGGCAATGGAACGATGTAAGTTGGCTATCAAAGACGTCACCCAGTACTATCAAAGCTATTGGAAAATGATAGACAAAAGATGGAACTTTCAGCTACATACGGATTTACATGCTGCAGGTAATTTTATTGTAAAAAAAGTGTTATTAATTATTACCTCCATCCTATTGCTATTTATTTGACTAAAAGGTGTCTAATGCTTTTGTATTACATTTACAAGGGTGTTACCTCAATCCTCAATACATGTATGGATCCCATAACACTAGCAGTGATGAAGAGTTGTACATGGGGGTTAAAAATGTGATCTCAAGGCTAGAAGGAGACATAGTATCTGAAGTCAGGGCGCTCCAACAAGTAAGTTGCAATCTTACATATGAGTACATACCTAAATTTTTATTTGATACATATTAACATCAGAAAATACACAGATTTACTTATATCGTGATAAGATGGAAAGCTTTGGAACCAGTTCGGCTCAAAAGGCGATAGGATACATGGATCCTGGTAATAATATTTGAAGCAATTTAATGAATTCTAAATTGAATGACCATTATTAAGTATTAATATTTGGTGGAACATTTTTTCTAATGTTTGCTTAATAATGCAGCCATGTGGTGGATGACTTATGGCGAATGCGCCCCGGAACATAAACGAATTGCGGTGAGAGTTCTGAGTCAAACCACATCTTCATCAAATTGTGAAAGAAATTGGAGCATGTGGAGTCTTGTTCATACCAAAACAAGAAACAGATTGAAATACAAGAGACTTCATATGATCATCTATCTCCGGTACAATATGAAACTAAAGATAAGACACTTGAAGAGACATGGAGCTAGTGAGATCAATTCTATGTATGATCCAATCAATTTGGATTACATATTTGATGAAGGTGATCCATTGAATGAGTGGTTAGAGGAATCGAAGCTCCAGTCTTCGACGGAGATGATTTGTCTTGGTTAGACATTGATGATGATGATGATGATGGTGGTGGTCAGGATGATGCTAGTACCCAACACGGTCGTAGTACACAATTTCGCTCTAACACCGAATCAAGTTTGCATGGTTCGGTCAACAATGAATCTGCTCTATCTCCACCAAGTTCGGATGATGGTGGTGATGGTTATGGCGATGATGATGGAGCTGGAAATATGATTGGCTCATCCTATTCATCTAGACCATCGAGTGGACGGTTTCAAAATACATCACAACCACTACATCCTCCACGTGATAGGACTTTTGGTCAAACATTTTCAAGGCGGACTAGGGAACGGGAAAGAGAAAGAGAGCCTTCAATCGAACCACTAGATAGTGATGCATCATGGAACGGATACTCGACAAATGTCTTTGGAGCGGAATCATCACGGTCAAACCCCCAAGGGTATGGCTATGGATATGGTTATGAAGCCGATATTTGTCCACAACCATATTCGAATACTCAACAACAACCACAACCAGACAATGCTACAATCTTCAACCACGGCGTCATTAATTATGGGGGTTTTCATTATCACCAGCCCACATATTATGGTGATCATAGTAGTAGCTCGAGTCGTAATGACTCATCATGGGTGGATGGTGCTGGCTCATACTTCTTTGGGGATTATGGACAGAACCGTGATGACCAAAATGCCCAACAAGATCCTCCACGTCACTCCTTTTGGTTTTGACTTTCATGTTTCATGATTTAGTTATTTGAACTTATTGCGTCTGTAATATTCTTATAATTCTTAGAATTGCTATGTTAGATAATTATTTTAAATACTATTATTGTTGTATTATTAATCCTCTCATGATTAATATAATTATTATCTATTTAAATGTTGTTATGCTATTATAAATTCTCTCATGTAGCAATATATTACAATAAAAAAACATTGGGTTTTAACAAATTGCTACTTTTAGAAATTTTAATATATATCATTTCAAAATACGAAAAAAAATCATAGACACAAGCTACATTAATTTTCTATGATACTCTAGTCTAGTTAATACATGTTAGTATACATAATGCATTTTTTGAAAAGAATTTTTTTTGCTGTCTTCTCTTCATTTGTCTCTTCTATTCTTCCCTCTCTCTGGCTTCTCTGCTGTGTTATTTTAACAAAACAGGAAAGTAGTATTAGATTAATTTAACATATATGACTAGTTAATATTACATTTAAGTACTAAAGTGTATATTAAGTATTGCAAAATTTCAATTTATCATATTTTCATATGAATTTATGGGAAAATATCATTAAAAAGACCAAAAAAGGCATTAAAACTCATTTCCTGCCGCGACAACCGTATTGCGGTCCGCGACAAACGTATCCGTTCCGTTACACCGAAACCCGAACCGTTCCCGTATCCGTTCCCGTTCCCGTATTTTCGAACCATGATCCTTACCCTTAAAGTGCCCATAGTGGAGATTGAACCCCCGACATTAAGGTTAGAAGAGTCTTTTTTTTTTTTTACTAGACGTAGCATTGCTTGGTACAAGTAGAGGTTGATGTATGCATCTAAATTAAGTGTCAAAGACTTAGTTGTGCATTTCAAAACTGAAACTCCAATAGTTGTGCATTTCAAAACTGAAACTCCAATAATATTTCCTCTCTTACTTTCTTCTTCTATACGAGTAAACTTATATGTACTCTCTTTCCTTAAAAAAATACTTCCACTAAACTTGCCATTCTCTCTCTTTGTTGTCTTTTCTTTTTTCTGCCATGACAAGTATCTACTCTTTGCAGAACAAAAGGAGTACTCGTTTTTACTCAACTAAAACTTAACATTTTTCCACAAAACAGGACTAATTTTTTATACAGTGCTTTTTTCCCAAGCTCCCAGAAAAAGGCCAATGGTTATTTTTGCAATATAATCTGGACACAGGGCGAGTTATACTAAATATTTTTCAGGCATCAGAAAATTTCTTAGCGTACACAAAATTTACATTTGGGGAGCAAAAGCCCAAGGATACAACAAAATTGTGGATGTGAAGTTAGATAATGTCAAAAGCACCAAACTAATACCCAGTTTCCCAATTCCCCACCTATGACTACTGCAGAGTACATTTAACCTATTTCCTGACAAATTACAACGAATACGGAGCAAGTTTAACATGGGCTTGCATTATCATCAACACCTTAGCTGCTCTTACCAGTTTGAAACAGCACCAAACAAAAATATACATCGACAACTGCTTCACTACTCCGGCATTGCAACATCTAATTGTTATAAACAAGAGCCCCTCGACTCCAAAATCTACCAACCCTATTAGAACCTGGAAATGTCAAATCAGTATTGCAGTTATATAATACCTTGAGGTCCACTTCCCAAGCGATGCCTGCCTCTACCTCTCCGACCACTTAAAATGCCAGTGATCACAGTGTTTCCTATAGTTCCTAAAGCACTAGGTCCCATGAGCTTCAGCCCGAGGTTGTTAAACAAATACAATAACCGAGCATGGTCTCCTCCATTTACTACTTGTAGCTGTTCCACCTGTTCACGAGATACTACAGCATAAAGCTGCAAAGGAAGACTACTGTGCTTTGTACATTTTGTCCCCTGTTCAACCAAACAACTGCATTCACTACAAAATTTACTGCTGAAGTCCTCAAAGGCTATTCTCAAAAGCCCTAGTGAGCTCCCGTTCTGTGCCAAAGGATCGAGAATAAACAAGAACCTTCCAACTTCTAAGTCAGGCCTCCTAAATAGATCGAGAAGGGTATCAAAGCTTGGGCCAAGGTTTTTAGGCCCACATTTCCTTCCATACAGTTGTAGGCTCCTTGTGGCTCGATAAATGCGGCCAGCTTCTCTCAACCCACTCAAAAAAGAACCATGCATTGTGGCAGGGTACTTTCTACTTGTTGCTTCACCAGCAAAATACAATCGATTATCAACACTTTCGGATAATATATCGTAGTCAATTCCGGTTGAGCCTACTCGAACGTGAGAATATGAACCATACGAAAGTGGATCAATGCCCCACCTTGTGCAAATTGTCTGAATGGGATCGGGCACAAGAACACCTTTTGGATTATATATACCTATTGAAAGCGCCAACGAAAAAGTATACAAACAAAAAGCAGAGCAGAATTAATAAGAAGCCTGTAAATGAAAATGTAAAAGAATAAAACGCACATATGACATAACAGGAACAAAGAATAGAAATATTATTCTATAACCACCAGCCCTTATCAATGTCAATTTGCACAAAATCGGTCCTATTCTTGGAATTATCAGTTCAAACCACCCATATGTCAGTTGTTGACAGTCTACCAACATCTACACTTTCCTAATTTCTTAAGGTGACAAATGAATCTCAAAAAGTTGAACATAGACACAAGAAAAAATTATCAACACTTTCCGAATACCTCTAAACAGATACAGTCATTCTTTGGGTAAGGGGAATCAAAAGCATGCCAGCTCTGATGACTATGATACTTCCGTAGTTTTAAAACAAGCACAGAGAACTTGCAAAGTAATCCTATCGAAAAAAAAACTTGTTAAGTCAAAATTTTCCTTTCCCGTGTAAAAACTGCTAGTGGACGTCACCAAGGTTGTAATTTTGCACAGGATCAAGAATTAGAAGATCCTTTGGACACCTTAAAAAGACAGTACACGATTAGAAACATAGTCACACTGTGAACACTAAGATTTTCAAAACATGTAATGTCCACAAGGCATCCAAAGGAACCAATTCTCATTTTTGTATTGTAATAGTAATTTAGGACCTAAAACACAAATGTGGAGTACTTGATGCACCTATACTCTAATCACATATGCTTTTTAATGATCCAAAAAATGTATCTATATGATCCTATCACAATCCTATGGAAAAAAGAAATGTCTAGCAAACTTACAACACTTCTGATCATACAGTCTACAATTATACAAACTGCATTATGATCTTGTTACCTAAATTCACGATATGCACTAATTGGCATTCAAGTTGGATAATTTTTTCTTCAGATAGATATATCACAATAATTAAATCCAAATTCATTGAATTATTTAATGCTTATTTAACTTGAAAATTATGATGAAATCGCGCTTCAATCGGTCTTATTAATGATATTTATTCAATGCTCAATATTTTCCCTTTCAGTTTCTTATACATAGGTAACATAGCCCTTAGGTCTACATGTAGCAATTTCCTTATTTCAAACAACATTGAGGATCCAAACTATTTCTAGAAAAAAAATAAGGATCAAGTCATCAAACTTAATCACAATTTTCTACATTGAATAGATCCCAGCATACAGAGAGGAATTTCATAACCATGGTCAATTGTTCAGCAAAACAGAATAGGGGTGGTAATCAAAGTCAAGAAGTTGAAAGTAAAGGCATGAGTGTCAAAAAAAGGGTAATATGACGCAAAATATTTTCCCACAAAAATGATGATACATAACATGCAACTTCAAACTGAAACTGTAAAGTATACCTCTGAGCAGATTCAGAACACGATGCAGCAGAACAGCTGGGTCAGCACGTTCAAAATCCTGGGCAGCTTCTCCTGCTACCAAGGCTACAAGTACTGCACCACCAGAAACAGTATGGTAACTGTAGAACAGAAAAAACTCTCCTCTGTCATGCGCATGATTTCTAAGACAACCAAATGTGTCTAAATCTTCCCCCCAAAATACATGAGGAAATACCATTGCAACTTTGTTAAGCAACCCAAAACCCAGCCGGTTAATAGCCTCGAGCTTGCTTTCAGGCAACTCGGGTTCAAATTTTAGTGTCTTTTGCTTTAGCACTCAAGAGGTACAGTACACAAGGCAATATCTGCTTGAAACACCTGGTCCCCAGCTATCACCTCAACACCGTCATTTCCATACCTAATCGTGCTGACAGTCTTTCCATACAAAATAGGAACTCCTTCACACAAGGCTTTGATCAGCCTCCAATTCCCACCAGCAAGGAAACAATGATCACCCCCCATCTCATAAGGATCATCTTGATCCCAGTAGGCAGCTGAAAGCTCTGATAAACATCCTGCATTTGCATATTCCAAGTTTGCATAATGCCAATCAAGGAGTTCACGCTCATCATTACTTTTGGCCACCGAATAAAGCTCTTGAAGAATATCCAACACAGAACCAAGAGAAATATCATTTGCAAATCCACCCATGATTTTTCTCAGCTCAGTCACTTTATCCAACAAGCGATTAAAAGTGAACTCAACTCTGGAATCAATCTCTTGATCGACTAGCATTCCACCTGGCTTGTACAACGGACATTTATCTCTCACCTTGTGCAACGGTATTGATAGTTGCCTAGCCAAGACCCCCAAAGGGTTAGCATGAATGCCAGTTATAACACTTCCACCTAACTCCACTGCAGCAACCTGACCCTTTTTACCCATCTTCTGAGTAAACACTCTTCCCCCAGGACGGTTTCTTCCTTCAAGAACAATGACCTTAAACCCAAACGACAACAACTGTCTCGCAGCAGCAAGACCTGAAAGTCCTGCCCCAACTACAACAACCGACCCTTCATATGCCTCCTCCGGAATTTGAGAAGTAAAAGCAGACGAAACACCAAAGTTAATATACCCATTATACAAAAGAAAATCATAAGCAGAGGATATCAAATGCTCACACTCAGTGCTAACAGTTTCCCTTATCTGCCCCTTAGATAGCCACACACGAACATTACCTCTCCACCTCGCAAGTATATGGTTCCTAACAACAATGTAATCATTCTGTTCTTTCCCACCCTAAGTCCTCCACGACACCCGCCCTAATCTCCTCATCAAGTAAAGCATCAATAGGAAATCCAAGTGATATAGCTATCATAGCCTCAGTTTCAGTTTCCTTCTCCAAATCCTCCTTAGTTCGGTTCCTCTTCCTTAACGGACCGCCTAAATGCTTCTCTATATAGTCATCCATCAAATTCTCATCATAATTTTTAGTAATCACTTTCCTCCTCAGTGACCTCTTCGGAACCGAACCATCCGAAACCGGGGTTCTCATGTTCTAACCTTATGATAAAATCCACAACCTCACAATACCCACAAAAAATTATCCAAGTTTACAAACTAGAATTCATAGCTATACATAAAAACTTAAACTTCCATGAAAAGCAATCACTAAGCAATAATATATCTACAGAATGAAAAGCAAGAGTAAATTTAAACTACACAACGAGATTTCGAAACGTGATTCATTCCAACAAAAATGGCGGAAACGCGCCATACAAAATGGGAAAACAGAAAATGATATACCTGAGGAGAGATAGCAGAGATTAGCGAAATGATGATTAATCCATGAATTAGGGATTGAATCGAAATAGAGGATGAAGATTTGTTGCAGCGATTGAAGAAATTGAAATTTGAAATTAGGGTTCTTGAGTAGTTTGTGGGTTTAAGTGATTATTTTTGTGATGGAAGATTGAGAAAGAAGACGAAGCAGGTGGAACGAACCTCGAAGTGTGTGAAAAAAGTAAATAAAATTATAAATTTTGATTGGAGGGAAGTGTTAACAGTTGATGTGGGGTCCAAAGATTACACTATTTTGGATTTTGGACTCTCTAGTCTTTATTCAATCCCTAATTTGATGGGGCTTGTCCATTTAATTGGGTATGTGACATAGTACTTGAAAAGGTTGGTTTTTTACTAAAGTTTTGCAACTGTGATTTCTTTTTATGGAAATGTGTAAGAATAGCTAATTAAGCCGTCATGCCAAAAAAAACATTTGTTTCTTTAATCTAAGGATAGGAGCGTGTGTTAGAATATATGAAAATGTGAAACTATTGACCTAATACGTTTTGTCGGACGAAGCCGCGAGACAGCACCCCTGCTTCTTCCTCCGCCGTCGCCGCCACCGCCGCCGCGCCGCGCGATCTTCTTCCTCTGGCGCAACAGGGCTTTGAAGATGATGGAGCAAGCTCATCTAACCTCACGCCTTATCTCCCAGAGATTATAGCTTCTCTCATTGCAACTGCTAATAGTTCAACTTCTATCATTGATGCCATTGATGAAGAAGAAGGAGAAAGTGAGAAGAAAAGAAGAGGTTAGTGTTTTTATTTTTTTATTTTTAGTTAGTTGTTAAATGAAAGAAAAATAAAACCAACTGAAAGAAAAATATAAGTAACTGAAATAACTACATACCTTCAGTTAAAAGGATGAAGGTATGTAGTTACTCCTTTTTTTCATTTGCTTCTAACTCCTTTCATTTACTCCCTTTTTTCTATTTGCTTCTAATTTACTTTCATTTACTCCCCTTTTTTCATTTGCTTCTAACTTGCTTTCATTTACTCCCCTTTTTTTCATTTGCTTCTAATTTACTTTCATTTACTCCCCTTTTTTTCATTTGTTTCATTTCCCCCCTTTTTTTCATTTGCTTCTGAGGGCTGTTCATTTCAGCTTAATTTCAGTTCAGTTCAGCTCAGTTCAGTTCAGCTCAAATCAGTTCAGTTCAGTTCAGTTCAGTTCAGCTCCAATCAGTTCAGTTCAGTTCAGTTCAGCCCATTCTTTTATAACCATTTTGTTAAATATTACTATGTTGGTCTAATTTATTTTACTAATTGCTCTTATTATTAGTATTATTATTATTATTATTATTATTATTTTTTATTTTTATATAATTATTATTAAGTATTATTATTATTATTTGTATATTATTTTTTTTATTATAACTTTATTCATTATTATTATTATTATCATTAGGGAGGAACATGGTTTAGGTTAAAGACACAAATAAACCAACGTTTTCAGCCCATAATCCAATCAAATCACGTCAAAACTATTTATGATGTAATTTTGCACGGTCAGACCCAATTATTATTTTATTACTAAATATTAATATATAATTAAATCTAATTATTAAAATATTAATATTAATTTAATTCTTAGATATTATTGCTATTATATAATCATCATCAGGTATTAATATATTAATACAAAGACTATAAAATAATTGTTATTAATTATCATTATAATCATTAATCATTATTATTAATTAATATTATTTATTTATAGTTATCATTTAAAAATATCTAAAATAAAATTATTATTATTCATTAATAGTTATTCATTATTATTACCTATCATCATAATTATTATATAATATTCATATTATTATTGTTTAAATATTATTTATATATTTATTAAATTCAATTAAATTAAATTTAATTCAATTCAGTTCAGTTCAGTTTAGTTCAGTTCAGTTCAGTTCAGTTCAGCGTCAATCAGTTCAGTTCGGTTCAGCTCCAATCGGTTCAGTTCAGTTCAGCTGTTTTCAGTAAATCTAAACAGGCCCTAACTTACTTTCATTTACTCCCCTTTTTTCATTTGCTTCTAACTTGATTTCATTTACTCCCCCTTTTTTTCATTTGCTTCTAACTTGTTTTCATTTAGACTAAAACACGTAAATGAAACAATAAGATAAGTAACTGAACTTAAACGACATCCAACTGAAATAAAAAAGATCAAGTTAAAAAATTTTGAAACTAACTGAACAAAAATTGAAACCAATTGAACAAAAATTGAAACCAACTGAAACAAAATGAAAACGAACTGAAACAAAATGAAACCAACTGAAAGTCGTCCGACCAAATGTTATGGTCGGACGCGTCTGACCCAATACCTTCTCTATGAAAATATATCTTTGTATTTTCATTATTCTCATTTATTATGTAAATAATTAATGTATATCTTTTAGGATTAATGTATATCTTTTAGCTTCCTAATTATTAGGAGATTATCTTTTCTAACCCTAGAGCTATATATACTTAGGATGTACATCATTATTAATCAGGGAATTAATTATCTTTCATGGTATCAGAGCTAGGGTTTTTATTTTTCCTCTTGCTTCCGCTGCCCTAGCCGCGCCTCATCCCACCCACTGCCCACTTTCCTTCTCAACCGTCCGGCCGCCATGACTGGCGGCGGCAAAGATAAATCATCTTCGTCGTCCACCTCTTTTCTCTCTTCTCTCTCTTCTTCTCTTTCTTTTACAAACATTAAACACATAATTCCCATCACATTAGACATGGAAAATGTTCAATACTCTACGTGGGCAGAGTTATTCAAGATCCATGCACGTTCGAATCGGGTCATTGATCATATTATTCCGTCTTCTAAGGCCAAAGTTCCTAAAACGGATGAGGAAAAGGACGAGTGGTCTACCATAGATGCCACGGTTCTCAAGTGGATCTATGGTACTATTAGTGAAGATCTTCTCAACACCATACTAGAACCCGATTCCACGGCTCAAGAGGCTTGGGAACGCCTTCGTGACATTTTTCAAGACAATAAATCGTCTCGTGCCGTCACTCTTGAGCAAGAATTCTCCAACACTTCTATGGAGGATTTTCCAAACGCCTCGGCGTATTGTCAACGACTAAAAATGTTGGTTGATCAAGTGAAGAACGTTGGGGGCTCCCGTTTCCAACAACCGGCTTGTTTTACAGATGGTGGCCGGCCTCTACGACAAACTTTGGCAATGCCCTTTACCACCCAAAGTCAAATTCTTCCTTTGGTCTGTTTTTGGGATACCACTGTTAAAACCACCCCTGCACAACAGAGGGTTTCAAATGAACCAAAACTATCCCTTTTTCCCTAATATACCTGAAACTTGGCCCCATGTTTTGAGATACTGTCCAATAGCTCAAGAATTTTGGCAATGCTTTAATCAGTTACCAACACAATTCAATATAGACAATGATGAAACATGGATCACTAAGAACCTCTTCAATGATCAAGATGACACTGAAGTGAACTGGAACATAAAATTTGGCATAGGTTGTTGGGAAATCTGGAAAAAGAAATAGGTGGGTTTTTCAACAAAAGAACACCAAGGCACAACAGATATACCATCAAACCTTGAGCCTCACAACTGAGTTTGTGAAAGCAAACACCAACCAAGGGAATGACACATCACTGAGAGACAGTCTTGAAATACACCACAACCATTTCATGCTCAAGGTGGATGCCTCTTTCTGCCCCAAAACACTACAAGTAGGAATAGGAGGGGTCTTGAGAAATAGCCAAAATCAGTGTCACATGGCTTTTTACAAAAAATTGAGAAGCAGTGATGCTACCACTGCTGAATTCCAAGCTATCCATGAAGCCCTAGAATGGATAATAGAGAATGATTTGTACAACATTCATTTGTTTTCTGATTCCAAAATCTCAGTGGATCATATCACTCACCCTCCTGTAATTAAAGACTGGTATTGCAATGTGGCTACTATGTGCAGGGAACACCCAGGGAGGACTAGAACAAGGGAGATAGCCAAGGTTGGAAGGAGCTGCTTGGAAGATGCAGACAAGGGAGCAAAATTTTGTCTGTAATGTTACTGCAACAGTGCGATCCTCTCCTTTTGTAGGCAATGGTTGTAACTTAAATATTACTTTACTTTTGGATAATATGCGTGGAGCTGTAGAAGCCATTAGACATCACCAAACATGTTCATCTAACATTCGCTGTAATAATTATGTAGTTAATTAATTTATGCTCCTTCCAAACAAAAAAAACGTGTTCCTTAATTAAACATTCTGAATTTGTACCAAAAATTTGGGTAAAACCCATATGTATAACTTCGCGCCATATGCATCACAATTCAAAAGTAATAAGATTAGTCAATGGTGAACATTGACAATATGACTTAGATATAAACTTTTACTAAACAATACTCTTGTATGAAAAACAGTCCAGCGCCATTCCAATATTTCAGATTTCACAACAACTTGCAGGCCAGGCAGTCATGAGTTATGCATATCTTTCTATGTCAAATGTTAGCAGTACATATACATCTGTATATGTTCACTAGTATACCCTTTTTGGTTAGGGAGTCAACCAAAACACTCAAAAGGGCCTAACATATAAGAAAACAATGCACCACAATTTTTTTCCATACAAGATAGTTTTACTATGTTAGTGACGATATCCTCGAACAATCGGAGTATTTTTGGAATTGAAATATTTGTTTAACGAGCAGCAAGATATTTATATCTGTCACGTAAGATATACAACAATTTCATTAAATGAAATTATTTAGCTACCATACGGGCCACCACCTTTCAAATGGTGGTAATTTGCATTAAGACACTTCAATTATCCCCATCAACATTACTAACTTAGTGGTAGGAAAATAGATACATATACGCAATTTACTACCTTTGTTAAATTAATCCACAATTATACCGCTTGCATGTATCAATTCGCCTTTTCTAAACTGCAACTCACTGAGAATTAGCGAATTAAGGCTCCGTTTGGTAGGGTGTAAAACCTTTTACATTGGAAAATTCATTTTTATGAAGGTTTTCCGTTGTTTGGTTGTATGTAAAATGATTTTCCATTTAAAGCATTTTTTATTGTTTGGTTGAACTGAAAATCAATTACTTCAATTGTGAGCGAAAATGTTTTCCTTCCACTTGTGATGGAAAATGTTTTTCCTCCCAATTTTGGGGAAAATGTTTTCAATAAGGTAGAAAATGGTTTTCCACCCCAAGTTTTACATTTTAATGTTTTACTCCAAACCAAACAACGTAAAATGGAAAACAGTTTTCAGAAAACGTTTTACACCCTACCAAACGGACCCTAAGTAAGACGATTTCAATTGTCAATTACGCAAGGCTCGTTCTAGCAGCACAAAAAGCCAACTGCATTAGAGTTAAACCACACATTGACCATAATTAGTGCATAAAGTATAAGATATACTATGTAGACCTTAAAAAATATTTATACCACTAATGTTGCTAAGATGAATGTCGTCCTATATAGTTAAAACTCCACTTAGAGTTGAACCTTACCAGAAACGCACAAAAACTGGGTGCAGAATTAGCAAAAGAGGGAACACTATATTAAGAAAGACCCACTTGCTCGTTTCCCTCAAGGGCCTCAACAACAACAAAGGAAAGATTTAAGGTTGGCCATTGTATGATCTGCCTATCCAGGAGAAAGCCATGAAGATTTCAAGCATCAGCGGCTTACTGATCATCTTTCTGGTTCTCATTTGTAGTACAACACAATCATATTCCAAACCGTCATTAAAAGTGAAACCGGTACACGCAGAGACCAGGACATGCTTCAGTCGCAGAAGCCCGTGCTTCTTGAAGCGGATAACCTGCCCAAGACAAGTGCCCGACATCACACCCGAAAGATCCGAAAGCTAAAGTTTGTTATATAGACTGTTATTCACCAATATGCAAGGCCGAGTGCAGAAGTGAGTGCGTTTTTCATCTTCTCCATATAATACACTGTATTTAAGCACATTGAACTTTTTACATTATTTGCACATTGTCTTGACTAAAATACCTTGCAGTAGCCTTTGATACGAATCAATAAAAAAACTAATTTGGGCTCTTTGTGATGATAACTATTTGTATGAGAATGTGTAAAAACAAAAGGAAATTGAAACCCTATATACTTGAAACATATAGTTCCAGTTTAATGATGATAAATCTTCGGAATGAAAATGTGCAAGAAACTGTGAACTCAAGTCTCTAGATTCTACGGAAAGGCAGAGAAAATGCCATAAGGTTGAACCAGGGACGATCTTGTAACACTTTGTTACAGTTTGAACTCCAAATATCAGCACATTATATTTATTACATATAGCATATTTTAATGCAAGTATTACTCACAAAAATTGTTTCGTGGCATTCACAGATCGCAAACCAAATTGCAGTGGGCGTGGAGCAGCATGCTTAGACCCTCGTTTCATTGGTGGAGATGGGGATAGTTTTCTACTTCCATGGAAAGAGCAACGAGCAGTACAGTTTAGTATCCGATCTAAAGCTCCAAATCAATGCTCGTTTCATTGGGCTAGACCTTCTGGCAGACAACGAGATTACACTTGGATACAAGCCTTAGGGATCTTGTTTGACTCTCACACTCTCTCTCTTGAAGCCACACCAGCTGCAGCATGGGATGCAGAAGTTGACCACTTGAAGTTTTCTTATGATGGACAGGTGCTAGATGTACCTGAAGGTTCATCAAGCTGGATATCATCAAATGAAACCCGGTCCCTGAAAATAGAGAATAGAAAGCAAAAACAGTGTCATTGTGACTCTACAAGAAATGGCTGAGATATCGGCCAACGTGGTGCCAGTCACAAAGGAAGACAACAGGATACATAATTATCAAATACCTTCAGATGACTGTTTTGCTCACTTGGAAGTACAATTTCGTTTCTTTGGGCTTTCACCAAAAGTTGAAGGCGTGCTTGGAAGGACATACCAGCTAGATTTCAAGAACCCTGCAAAGCCAGGCGTTGCGATGCCTGTAGTCGGCGGAGAAGATAAATACAGAACCTCATCACTCATATCCGCAACTGCAAATCCTGCCTCTTCTCTCCAGTTGGAGTACTACAGCAGGATTTCACAGACAAGGATAGTGTACAGGAAATGAGATAATAGTTATCCATAAATAGAAATCGTGGACCATAACCCTTTCTTTTCCCTGTTATTCTCTTTTATATCTTCCATAATTACTAATCTTAAATAGAATGAAAAAAGCTTCTCCCAATAATAATAATAACTACTATTATAGAATGAAAAAGTATGTCTGTTTTTATCTTAGTGGCCTAAAGTTCAAGCAACTAATTTAGCGAAGATATGTATTTCTCCTATATTTGGTTTCATACGTCAAGAGAAGCAATAGGACAAGAAGCAGATAAATCAAGGATATCTTATATAGACACCAATATCCAAGATCATAACGGCTTTGCAGAAACTGAGATTTATTTTCTGCATGGTCGAACTATTGTTTTGTTTGGTGAATCCATAATATATATCAATATTCAAAGTAGTGTAATACAAAATGGGAAGCAAAATCCAAAATAATTAAGAACAAAGAGAAAACAATAGGCTTTCTATACTATAAGAATCTTGGAGACAGTATTGGATGGACTTCATCATATTCTTTCCTTCACTATATTACAAATGGAAATAGTTAAAGAATGAAGCCAACAAAGAACATTCAAATTTAACTTAGCTGTCTTATGTATCTCTGGCTGGACAACCAAATGCCCTAGAAACCCTTTCTCATCTTCCACGGGGATTCACTAATTGGGAGAACACTGCGCTTGTTGCAGCATCCTCTGCATCATCATCAGTACTAGAGCGAACTCCATTTATTATGTTAACACTATTGTCAAACTGCTCTAGTGAGGTCAATGGTAAACCTTGAATATGATTCGTGCTGTTATCTTCAGGTTCAGCAAGAGCAGATGACATCTCCTCTAGCTGAAGAGCATATTCAAGATTCCATAAGACATCTCCCATTGATGGCCTATCAGCCCCATATTCTGCCAAGCACTTCTCTGCAGTCTCCCCAAATTTCTTCAGTGAAGCGAAATTTACCTTTCCCCACAAGGTTTGAGTCCATAATTTGATCGAGCATGCCCTTCTTTTGCCAGGTCATTGCCCATTCTGCAATATTGACTTGCTCTCTTGGGAGCACAGGGTTCAAAGCCGGTCTAGTACAGAGAACTTCCATCAAAACCACTCCAAATGAGTATACATCTGACTTTTCAGTCAATTGTTGCCTTCTAAAATACTCAGGATCAAGGTATCCAAAACTTCCCTTAACAGCAGTGCTAACATGGGTCTGATCAAGGGCGGGCCCTGTTTCGAGAGGCCAAAATCAGCCACCTTAGCCACAATTCTCATCCAAGAGAATATTTGTTGTCTTGACATCTCGATGTATAATGCTCTGAGTTGCACCAGTGTGGAGATAATGAAGTCCCCTCGCAGACCCAATGCATATTTCAAGCCGCTGCTTCCAAGGGAGAGGTGGAAGATCTGTGCCGTAAAGGTGGCTCCTAAGAGGTCCATTGGCCATGTATTCATATACCAATATCATCTCGGATCGTTCATCACAGTACCCAATTTAGGAGACAAGATGGCGATGTCTTAGCTTAGACAGCATCTCAATCTCAGTTCTGAATTCAGCTATACCTTGTTCAGATCTTGGATTTCCTCTTTTGACAGCAACTTTGGTCCCATCTTCAAGTGTTCCCTTGTAAACTCTACCAAAACCACCAACTCCAAGGAGCAAGCTCTCATCAAATTTGTTAGTAGCATCCATGATTTCCTGGAAAGAGAAGAACCGACCAAGATTGGTGGAAGTCAATGAAATGCAGCTAGCAGTGCCACTCTTTTGAGAAACAGTAGACATTTTTGTCAACGTCAGGGAGTTTCCATACAGCGGCAAAGGCAACCATGGATGTCCTTGTTGAGGAGACTTTGATTTGCGAGAAACAAAGCAGCAGTAGAAGAGAACTATCATACCGCAACAGCAACAGCACCTATAGCTGAACCAATTATTATTGCGTTATGTTTCTTTCGATGCTGAAGGAGGAAGAAGATGTTCAACAGGAGAAATTCCATCCAAGCTTCTTGCTTCATTGCTCATCTTCATAATCTCCAGACCATTCATAATAGCATTATCAGTATCAGCTGCGGCGTCTGGACCAATGCTTATAGTCAAGACACCTGAATCTGAAGAATTTGCAACAAAATCTTTGTAGTAAGGCACCGCTAGACCCCCGGTTAAGGATGACAGATCTACACTTCCCCAAACATTCGAGTTGATGTACAGATTGAAAACAAGAGAATTCAGCGACTTGCTGACAATATCACAAAAATGAACCCTTATGAAGTATGTGAAATCTGGATCCACGTTAAAAACCCAGGTTACATTGAAGTTACTATCTGCCACATTTGCATCTCCCATACTTTCAACCGTGGCATACACCCAGTTTGGTGCTATTTCAGGAGTCACTGTAGCTGGATACTTGATGGTGGCAGGGCTCACAGAAAAATTTGCAGCAGAACTATTTACATGAAGATATTGCACATCATTCTGCCAAATTCTGCCTAGGTATCATTTCTAGCAGTAAGAAATGGACCGCCCATATTCAATCGATACACAGTCTCGAGTGCTAGCTCTGAAATGCCACTAATAGAGGTTGATGGCAAGGACAAAGCCTGGTCAGGGAGCAACCCATTTGGGATAGAACAACTTCAATCGCGTTCACAAATGCAACCGAATTATTCGAAGGAATAAAGGTGAGGCTCAAGGAATCTGAATCTACATTGATGACAAAACTCCCTCCACTATAAGAACCTTTATAGCTCTTAAATGTGAAGTTGTTTAGGAGAACAAAGTTCTAGTAACAACAGTAAGGGATGCTGAGTTCAAGTCATGACCGGAATTTGGGATCGGATAGAAATAAAGTCGAACCCAATGATGACCTTGCTGCTTGATATCGAATTCATACGACACACTACGGGTAAAAATTCTAGCAGATTGGTAAATAGGGAAGGGAGCACTAGAATTGTGGGTAGCAACAATAGAATTGGATTGACTGCTGAGTTTAACAGAGGAATGTTCTAAATCAGGAAGATAAGTCTGACCTTGAAAGGTTACATTTTGTGAAGACCCACAAGTTAACAAGCAAGAATCAGCAGGAGTAAAGGAAGCATTTGAGCTACAAATGAAAAGCTCAAATTGAAAAAGAGCTATAATCAAAGACACCCATTTCACAATCTTCATCTTTATTAACCCCAAAAAATAACCTTATTAAGCAATCACCTAAACAATTCAACTCAAATGGTACAAACTAAGTTGCTACTTTGCTATTTTGCTACTTTGCTAGCAGCAGCTTATATTCAGTGAGGACATTTCGTCGAATAAATTTAGATCTATTAAAGACTTTGCAGCAAAGAATGTACAAAATAATAGCAACCCAAATGGGCAAAACAAGATAACATCAACAAGAAAGATGGTATTTTGATTAAGCTAATGCATATAAGTAGAGCTGATGCATTAAAGTTCAAAACTTTGTTGCTGCTCTTACCTCTAACTTTGAATGAGCTACAACTTGGGTGGGGGTGCAACAGGAAAGAGAGATAGAGAAAGAGTGAAAAGTGAAGTGCCCAATTGAGAGGGCATCAATGGCACAAAGAGAAATATACCAACTACCATGGAAAACAATCCTAAAGTGAGCAAATATTGAGCTAACCAGAATACCAGCCCTTTCCAGGCTGTTGATTAGCCTGTCATATTCAGAAGAAAAAAAGGACCCACATTAGGAAAAAGATGTGAAACTACAAACCCAAATCACAAAAACACATTATTTGAACCAGCTGTTTTTGTTTTGGGATTTAGGTGTCTTTTAGATTTGATGCTCTAATCTCCAGTTAGTAGTAAATTAGTAGCAAGTTATAGACTTTAGTGGGGGGTTGAATATAGTTATGGAATAGCGAGTAAATATTAGGTCTTTCAATCTGATTTTTTCATATACCAAAATCTAAAGCGAATGGTAGATAACTTAGTTGGTTATTCGTTGAAAAGGGTAATCTATGTTTGACATGATTAATTAGAAAGAGTTTAGCATATCTAATCGGTCCGAACTCTCTAAAGTGGAAGAACTGAGAAGTTGCTGCTTGTGGTTGTGACCATTGATGAGGCCCATCAGAATGCGACTTTCGTGTACGGAGAGAATACAATCACTTTTATTTGAGAGAATATAATGACTTGGTTGTTGGGTGACAGTGTCAGTTGACGGCCATTGACATTGAAGTCAAGTGCTCCTATTTGGAGTCAGAAGATGAGTAAAGAAAGATGAACGTCAATTTGGGCAAACGAGACGTGTTCGGGGGTTCGGATGTTTTGTTGGGTCACTAAGTGAAGTTTGGGTTCATTTGCGTTAGGGTTTATTGATTGCTTCTGAGATGGAAGCAGTCTTTATTTACTTGCAATACTAGGTTTTACATCCGTGTAAAATACACGAGAAATTTTTTATTTATTGTATTTAAATGGATAGTAGTTATGTTAGAAGTCAAAGAAACTAAGATAAATATGTCCGTTTATTGGAAAACAATCACAATGTGTTAACACGTAGCAAGTGAAGCAAACAAGGAAAAGAAGAAAGCAACGTGAAGATGGAGCACGACTCTGCAGAGAGCTTGCGACATGCGGAATATTGCCGCAAGCACCCCACGAGTCGCGGCCCATACCGCTGGTCGCGGTGCACGTCGCGGTTCGCGAGCCCTGCTGTGTGTGCACGCGAAGTCCGTTTGTTGTTGTTTTCGTCTTTGTCTTGTTTTCTTTATTTATATTATTTGTTATCTTTTTTGTTATCTTTTTTCTATCTTTTTTCCCTATTTACTAGAGGTTGATGTATTTGTAAATAAGATTGATTTAGATACGTAATCTTTTAGAAATTAGACTTGGAGAGCAAGTACTTTTTCTAAAAGGCTTAAGGTTGTATTTAGCTATAAATGGGGGAGCCTTTTAGGCTAAACACACCACAAAAACACATTGAGAGATTGTATTATTGTTGTGAGGTTAAATACGATTAATACAATATTATTTTGAGGGAAGGAAATTCAAATTTCCTTATTAAACATTTGTCTATATTCTCCATAATGTCTTGTCATACTTTGCATTACAATTCGATTTTGTGAGGGAGAGTCTTATTCTTTTGTGCGCATCGATTCTGGTAACCTTACGCCCACGTTCCGTTATAACACGTTTCATGATAAAAAATTTTCCTATAAATATGTTAAAGATTGATTATTAATTGAGGAAATATTATGAACGTAAAACTTGTTACACAATAGGTAAGTATATTCACTAATGTAATCTAATAAGATAAAATAGCAAGTACCTTATCATTTGGATAAAAGAAAAAAGTTGGCAAATTAAATTAAATAGCAAATCATTTATGCTGATATTATATACGTTCAATTGCTCTATATAGTTTTTATTAAGCACCTTAAAGTGGATAGAAAATTTTGTAGACGTAAGTTGATCTTCATCTTGATAATCGATTGATGTATATAGGGATATTCTTACATTAAAAGAATCTTATTTTCTTAAATTTGATCTCAGTAGAATATTTTCCTTCAGCTTTTCAATATTTTGTTAAGAAAAACAAATTTTTATGATATATTTTATTAGCATCCTCCCAAAATATCTCCAAATTTGAGTCAAAAATATTGCTTTTAACAAAAAACTGATGTTCATGATATATGTCATGAGTATATTCCATATTCTTTCCCATTTATTATGTTTCTAAAATGTGCAAAAAAAATTTGAGTTCAATCCTTGAAAATCTTGTTTTACTAAAATCTCACTTTAATATACTTCCTCCGTTTCTTTTTATTGGCTACACTTCTTTAAACAGGGATTCATGGTAAAACTTTGGTGTGAATAAAAGTGTGTGGAAAAAGTGGTAGAAGAGAGATAGAGAGGGTACTAAAAAGGCATAAATGAGAAGTGTAGTCATTAATTTAAAACTTCCTAAAACGTAAAGCTGTAGTCAATAAAAACGGAGGAAGGATTATCTTCATTAGTATGTTCTCATACTCTTTCCATGCTTTGATTTTTTGGAAATATTGCTTAAAACTAATTTTTAATATATTTTATTAGTATCTTTTGATATTCCAAATTTTTCTACAATTTGCTTAGAAAAATCAAATTTAGTACAATCAAATTTTTTAGTATTTTTCCATAATCTTTGCCATATTTTACATTTTTAAATTTGACTTTAATAATTCCCGATTTGATCACAACACTTTCCACATATGCTTTCGATAACAATTTTCTTTTCGCAAGAACACGCTTACGTTGCACAATTTATCACTCAACAACCATATTCCACTCTTTTTCATGATATTTTGGAAATATATCAAAACAAAAGCTCACATTATCCTCTCCCGACCCTCACATATCACATTAATTTTTACAACAAATTAATGATTCCCAAACATAAAGCAAGTTAATGTTGGAATTGAATTGGATAGGAGGCGGTATATTTGATTAACATTTTTCCAAATTCTTTCCATATATCCCATTTTTTTTAAAAATTGCTTTACATAATGTACTCCTTTCGTTCCATAAATGTACTTTTCGTTCCTCCCAAAATGGGCGTCTCAATTCTCAAATAAACATCTCATTTCTCCAATTAGGGTTCACATAATATTGTGTTTTTTCTTTTTGGTCTATACATTACTCTTAAAAGTCAAAATAATTGATACTTTTATTGTTATCTTCCCATATTATTTTACATCATCTTTCTAATATTCGGATTTTCTTTAATTTTTTGTTAAAAAGAATATTTATTTCTTACACTTTCAAAAAGGGCTCCTAGGCAAAATTTTGTAAGTTTGATTAAGTTGTATAAAAAGGAGAGGGTCAGTGAAGTGGTCCCCATTTGGAAGGCAATAATCAACCGAGAAATTAGGGGGACCACTGCTTCTTTGCGCCCACTTTTTTTTTGGGGGGGGGATAAGAGGGGTTTCCCCTCCAAAATCATACTTTATTTGAATCCAAAGAGCATCAAGTGTAGATTTTCTTTTCCTGCCATTGTCTTCCTTATATAAGGATACAACTCCAAAAGATTCAATCAATTTCTTACATTTACCAGTCAAGCATGGCTTAGATAGAGGAGCAGAAGAACAAAATCCGCCCCACTACACAATAATAACACTTAGAATTTACCCACCAAAGTTTAACAGATAAAACATCCCTAAAATCAACTACATAGTTGTTGCGACTGCATAAAAATAGAGCAACAAACGAAATCTATAATGAATTTCTTGCTGGAGATGTTTGGGATGACTACTATCTACAAATCCTTCATGACCTGGAGCCAATCTCTGACTCAATATTTTTTAAATTAAAATTAACAACAACAACCAACAACAAAGAGCCAAAAACCGAAATGAAACAAGACAAAAGAAGGAAAGTTATGGATGAACGGTTAACTATAGAAAGTGGAGAATAAATTACTTGTTGGGTGCTATAGCCAACACAACAAAGAAGTATTGGGGACTACACATCATGACAGATATATCATACAGAACAGAGAGCAAATGGTGATCCATTGATGCCAGGTCGAGAAAAAAGGAAATGTATGCTGAAAAGCAAAGGAGTACTCGTGGAGAGGTGAGTAGTTCCTCGAATCAGTGCCCCTTAATTCTATGGATAGCTTTCGTTAAGCATTCTTTCTTGAGGCTTATAGAAAAGAGTAGAGAAATCTAGAAGATCTTGTATACTCTAGAATCATCATGTAAATAATAGAGTTGT